>QPKB01000006.1:49829288-49878623 GCA_003546025.1 Camphora micrantha
AGAAATCTGCAGTCAGCCTCGCGGTTAGCCAGCGGCTAGCCACCGAACCCATCGGCGCCGGCTAACCGCAAGCTGACCGAAATTTACACAGAAACTCTGAAATGAAGGGAAACAAAGAGGGTTCTATCCCAATCATTTGTGCACCTTTTTAGAGAATGATGGGGACTGTTCAACTAGAGATATGTATGGAGTCCATTTAAGAAAGAATCCATAACACAAAAATTCATTTGAAGCCTTAAGAGAATCCTAAGGTGTATAAGGAGCCCGGAATGCTGTCAAAATTGAAAGAGTGCCAAGGGTATACTTAAATTGACATACGGGACCCCTATTCACCTCGAACTTGTTTTGAATTCCGATACCTGTCCCATAATTTCAAAAGATCAACTGTGTTTCCGGATATCCCGAATTGTCACATACATTCCCGAAAAATTCATGATTTATGATTTATCATTCCCGAAAGCATTGAAATTGTAATTTAACATTTTGCTAGCCCGTTTATACATTGCCCGAATTGAAAGGAAATTTGTGCCTTGAGCACTCCCGTCTCGCTCGTTTACATACGTGCACTTGATATGTTTTATACATGTTTTGATTTGTTATTTGACTTATGAGTCGGCACCACTAAGCTTGGATTACCTTGCCGGTTTGATCCACCGACTTGGAGATCCCCCTCCCGTCCCGCCAACTGCAGTTTGGATACCGCTACCCGGTTATTACCATGGCTTGTTCCGATACCGTAGATTGCTACTGTGGTTCCCGATGCCCGGTTCTCTACCGTGGTCATGTCCCGTATTATTATGTATATGTATATGTAATTTATGTTGCATCTCCTTACTTCGGTGACTGAGTTCAACATCCCCATATGCTCATGTCACTTCGGTGATAGAGGACTTAGCTTCATGTGATTGCCATCTTGCTTGTTTCCCGATTTCCTTGGATACCTTACGTGTTTTATATTGCATATTGTTTTCCAGTAAATGATTATTCTGTTTAATGAGAATTATTGTTTTAATAGGTTTAAATGTTTTCCAAGGTAATTTCTATTACTGTTATATGTTTTCACCCACCTGCCAAACCGTTGTGTTTGACCCTTTGCTTTGGTACTCAAGTCCCATTGTTAGTTTCCCCGAGGAGGAGTTTGAGGAGGCGGTCGGTGAACCGCAGCGTTTAGTAGAGTGGCACGCCGATGATGTCGTTTAGACATTCGGTTCCCCGAGTTGCGTAACATCATGGGTTGAGACTAACCATTCTTTTTGGGAATTTGATACTTTGATTATATTGGCCTTTGTTGGCCTCTATTTTTGGAAAATGTAATTAAATGATCTTGTTGTAAACTTTAACTTACTTTTGGAGAATAGCTATTGATCTTTGTTCATTTTGATACTGGTTATAAATATGTTATCAATTGTGCTATCTTGGACATGAGTGTATGAATTAGATTTGCTACACGCTTCCGCATTTAAAAGAAATATTTATGTTGTTGTGATATCCTCACCGCGGACACCTGTGGGAAATCGTGTATACAAGTGACATCTTTTTATCGACTCGTATGCGTTTTGGTTAAAATAAATTCATAGTATGGGCTGTCACATGTCATTCATCAATATCCATAATTGCGTCCCGATTCCGGATTAGGCCCGCTGACCCGGTCCGGGATTGTGACACCAGCATCATCCGCTCGAGCGAACATGAGTCAGAATAACCAGACGCTGACAAACACTGAAACAGAGCCTCATCTGCTCGAGCAAACATGAGTCAAAATAGCCAGACACTGACGAACACTGAAACAGAACCTCATCCGCTCGAGCGGATGGAAGGTCCGCTCAAGTGGACATGTGGCAGCTTCCCACATGTGACATTATTAATACAATTTCATGCATTACTAATAAATTGCTCAATCGTATGGTTGGGCCACCTGCTTGTGGAATACATTTTGGGAAATCATATAATGGGGTAAATCATTTTTAGCAGTGGGATTACCTATGAATGGGGCCCACTGTGGAGTTTTCCTACTTCAAGTCAGAAAGCCTACAAGGATGCCAAAGCTTGAGGTGGTCCTGATGAATTGCGTGTCGCACTCTACAACTAAAAGATTTTTTGTCTTTGAAGACGACAACTTTGAACGGATGAACGATATTTGGAAACTAGGGGCGACTCAAAAGTAAAATGATTGAACCTCTCCCATATAAGCCTGCAGGGACAATGAAGGGTAGCTAACTTCTGCCTTCACAATGGAAGATGGTGTGTTGCACATTGCCGTGATGCCCTGGCTGGCTTTTGGCCACCTAGGACCTTTTCTTGAGTTTTCCAAGGCCTTGGCCAATAGGGGACACCATATCTTGTTCATCTCTACCCCAAAAAACATCCAACGGCTCCCAAAAATCCCTCCCCACCTATCTCCCCACATAGATCTAGTGGGCCTTCCTTTGCCCCACACCAATGGCCTCCCGGATGGCGCCGAGTCCACGATGGACACCACCCTAGATCAGATGCACTGCCTCAAGAATGCATTCGACGGTCTAGAAGGACCTGTGGCCGCTCTTTTGGAATCAGCGGCCCCCGATTGGATCATCTATGATCTGATCAATCATTGGGTGCCTCGGATCGCCACCAAACTTAGACTACCATGTGCACACTTAAGCATCTTCCCTGCACTCCTAATAGGGTTCCTTGGGCCACCCTCTGGATTGATGGATGGTGGCCGCTTCATGGGTCTAGAGAGTCTAATCAATGTGCCCCCTTGGGTCCAATTCCCCACCACTGTCTCATTCTGCTCACACGAGGTCATCCCAATCCTAAAACTCGTACAGTCGGTGTCTTCTGGGGTGACTGACTTCCAACGGTATGGATCAGCCATCGGAGAGTGCGGTATCATTGCGATCCGCGATTGCATGGAACTCAGCTCGGATTGGTTTCGTCTTCTAGAGGATCTCCATCAGAAGCCCGTCTTTCCAATCGGATTACTCCCCCCTCCGATCCAGGAAGCGGACGGTGGAGATGAGGCTTGGCCTGGTCGCGAGTGGCTCGACAAACAAGCCCATGGATCCACAGTGTATATAGCTTTAGGAAGTGAGGTCAGACCGAGCAAAGAGCAAGTGCATCAGCTGGCCTTCGGCCTAGAGCAATCTCAACTGCCCTTCATTTGGGCTCTGCGGAGCGGAGCGCACGACCCCGAGATCCTGCCATTGGGCTTTGAGGACAGGATCAAGGGCCGTGGCATCGTTCGAAAGGAGTGGGTCCCACAGCTTAAGATACTTGCCCATCCATCGATTGGAGGGTTCTTGACACATGGTGGTTGGAGTTCGATCATAGAGGGACTTGGGCTGGGTAGGCCTCTGGTGATATTGCCATTAATGTATGACCAAGGTCTCAATGCTCGGTGGATGGAAGAGAAGAGGTTGGGATTGGAAGTGCCAATGTACCAGATGGATGGATCTTTTACTGGGACTGATGTTGCGAAGACATCGAGGAAGGTGATGGTGGAAGTCGATGGTAATATCTACAGAGCCAATGCAGTAAAGATGAAGGAGGTGTTTGCAAATAATAAGTTAAGTGATCAATACATTGATTTTTTTGTTCGTGATATGAAAGACAACCGGGGTCACAATCGGTTTTTGTCGTCTTGTACTTGACTACTTTAATGGTGATGGTGACATGTGGGATCTCCAAGTATCTTCGGTTCTTCTGAAGGAGATGTGTGGACAAATTAAATGGATTGATCGAGAACACATTCTGCAGTATCTTGCGCCCTCCTCCAAGTTGGTATTTTTTTTTTTACCCTCATGCAATTGATCGATCCCTCCCGTCGCCTGCCTTGACACTTATCGTTGAATGGGTTGGCGTCTTCCATTTTCTTTTGAAGTATATTTGTCACAGTAATTTTTATGGAGATTCTTGCGAAATTGTTGTTATGGTCTCATTGTCAATATGGAATTGATTTCGTCAATTTTACCAACTTTGTTACAAAAGTTTTAAACTTACGGGTTATTTAGGTGATTATTGAAAAATGTTGTAGAAAACATATTATTTGTAAATAATAAAACTAATATATAAAATGTGATATATTTAGAAAAAAACTTAAAATCATTTTTTTCTAGATTCTTTATTTTTTTCATATAGATGTTATTGTGCTTTCTTTGTGATAATTTAAAAGATATTGCGATGCTATTAGTAGACCATCCTCTCGGGTAAATATTGTAAAACTCTCATAATATTGCCTGTATTTGTCAAAATGACTATTACAAGATCATCAATTTTATTTTCATATTTTTCTAAAAAGAAAAACAAGATCTACTTCTTTGATTATGATAGAAAAAAATTAAAAGTGCTCGACTGAAAGATTCAAATGTAATCGAATAGGACATTAATGGCATTTCATTGTCCTAATATCGATCCAAAATCGAAGAAAATGAATGGGTAGTGATGGGTCAGGCCCAACTGACTCAGTCCACAATGATGGGTTAGGCCCAAGTGACTCAGGCCACAATGACACGCCAGGCCCATGTGACCCGAATCCGTGATAAGTCTAGGTCCAAATCTACTTATTAAAGGCCGGGTCTAGATCCGCGAAGTGACGAAGTCAGAGCGCGTCGTTCCTTTAAGCCGCTTTTACCAGGTCCTGCGGGGGAAATCTTACCTGCCTCGTCTGTTGAGGGCAGTTCGAAGACTCCGCCAGAATGGAGCGCCCGTTGCTGAAGAGTCGTCCCCATCTGTTAGGGGAATACTATAAATCAAAGAGCCCGACCAACATTGGGGGGCAAGGAATTTTCTATCAGTTATTTGCACACTTATTGTATTCTCTCGACTTGTAATCCCTACATCGGAGAAGTAAAATCATCAGTTTGGAGTAGACGTAGGTCACACTGACCGAACCACTATAAATTCTCTATCTCCTTCAATTTTCACATTAATTACTCTTTACTTGACCGGTGGTGTCCGAAAACACTTTTTGGCATCATCAGTTTGGTTCCGTCTGTGGAAAACACTAACTTCTCACTTCATTTTCAAAACTATGGTGACCACCACTAGATCAACGAGGCGACAAGAAGACAATCCCAGACGAGAGGGAGAGGATAATCCTCCACCGAATAATCCTCCTCCAAACGCTACCGCTCCTGATCCCACTCCTCAACAAATGTTGGCGACAATGCAGCAGCTGGTAACCCAAAACCAGCAGATCCTACAGCTCATACTCGCGGGGCAAGGAGGAGTGCAACTTGGAGGAGCACCGCAAGGAGCGCCTCCCCAGGGACATCCAACAGCTCCTCGCAGGGGAGCGCCTCGCTCGGGCGGCCATCCACATGGCGCCCAGGCGCGCCCAAGGCCTGGGCGCCCATCCCCATGGCGCCCCTGGCCTGGGCGCCCATCAACATGGCGCCCAGGGCCTGGGCGCCCACCCCAATGGCGCAGGAGTTCAACAGGGCACCTAGGGAGTTCCCCATGGTGCCCCTCTTGGAGTACTATTAGTCGACCCTCAAGGTCGCGTCCATCACGGAGTTCCTTCGCCCCCCGGTGGAGCCCAACTTGGAGGACCCCCACCTCCAGGAGGAGCGAATCATGGCAGACTTCCGCCTCCTCCCTCTATTTCTAATGAGGACCCTCATTTCCAAAAGGAGGAGAGCGAAAACCAAGGTATAGAGGTGGGGAGTCACTTCTATGATCGGTCCAGAGAAGCCCTCAGTCACTGGGAAGAAAAGATCAGAGAAATGCAAAATCAACTGGGTGATGTCTACAACGCCATAAAGGCGCAGGCACCGGAGACAGTAGATTACCTAGTCAGGCGAACGGACACACCATTCAAGCCTGACGTGGTGAACTACCCACTCCCCCGGAAGTTCAAGATGCCATCCGTGGAGACCTTTGATGGAAGGAAGGATCCATTGGACCACCTAGAGACGTACAAAACCAAAATGCAGCTGCATAATATCCCTGACGAGATAATGTGCAGGGCGTTCCCAATTACATTGAAGGGCTCCACTCGGCAGTGGTTTGCCAATCTCGCCCCAGCCTCCATCGCCACCTTTGGAGAATTGAACAAGTCATTTGTCTCGCACTTTATCGGAGGGCGCCGCCACCGGAAGCCTGCCACACACCTGCTCAGCATAAAGTAGGACAAGAATGAGAGCCTCAGGAGTTACCTCACTCGTTTTAACGAGGAGGTACTTCAGGTCGAATAACCTGACGACAAGGTGTCCATGACGGCCTTTCTGAGAGGCCTCCGCTCATCAAGTTTCCTCTTCTCGGTGATAAAGCGCCCGCCAAAGAGCTTTCCGAAACTGATGGCAAAAGCCTAGAAGTACATGAATGCTGACGACATCACAAGGGCCAGGCGAGGAGAGTCCTCCAGACCAGAGGGAAAGGGGAAGGAGCGGGACAGAGATGAAAAGAAGGAAACAAGCAACAAGCGAAGCAGGACTGAGAGGGTACCTGTCAGGGACCGACTCGGTCTTGCCCCCCAGAGAGACAGACAAGTGTTCACTCCTCTCAATGCCACTGTTGAGCACATCTTATTCCAAATACAAGATGACCCTGCCATAAAATGGCCTGGGAAGATGAAGCCTCCTCCGAACCGCCGGAACCCGACCAAGTACTGTCGCTTCCATCGCGACCATGGCCATGACACTGATGACTGTTATGACCTCAAGCGGCAGATTGAGGATCTCATTCAACGTGGCCACTAGTATGTTGCTGTTAGGGGGCAAGCACTGCCACCACCACCACCTCGCAATCTGGAGGACCAGCAACCAATCGGGGAGATCCGAACCATCTCGGGAGGAATGGCAGAATCGCTCTCGGCCATGAAGGCCCACGTCAGAAAGGTAAGGCATCCTGATGAGGCACGCCCGTCCAAGGCACCTAGGCTGGGCACTAACGAAGTCATATCCTTTTCAGATAAGGATTTAGAAGGGATCCAGCACCCCCATGATGACCCTCTGGTGCTCACAATGACCGTCGCCAATGTTCAGGTACACAGAATCTTGGTAGACAGTGGTAGCTCTGCAGATATCCTATTTGCAGAAGCTTATGATAAGCTGAAACTAGGCCAAGAGAGGCTGCAGCCTGTCAAATCCCCCCTCATCGGCTTTTCAAGAGAGAAAGTGTCCCTTAGGGGCAATCACACTTCCAATCACAGCCGGGGCGGCACCACGAAGTTCCACTACAATGGTCAACTTCTTGGTGATAGATTGCCCCTTAGCCTATAACATCATACTGGGACGGCCTACTTAATGCATTAAGAGTCGTCCTCTCCACCTACCATCTCATCCTTCGCTTCCCAATCCCGAATGGAATCAGAGAGGTAAGGGGGGACCAAGTAGCAGCAAGAGAATGCTACGTCTCCTCAATGAAAGCCAAGAAAACGCAGGAGGCATTGCAAGTTGAAGTCTTGGACCCAAGAGACGAGGTGTCGCGACCCCGGACCGGGTCATCGGGCCTGATCCGGGATCGGGACTAATTTTGTATGTGTATGAAGTATTTTAAAACCCAAAACGTATACGAGTCCATCAAGAAGGATGACACTCGTACACGCGGTTTCCTACAGTTGTCCGCGGTGAGGATATCACATCAACATGGATTTTTCTTTTATGTACGGAAGCGTGTAGCAAATCTATTTCATACATTCATGTCCAAGATACAAGATTAACGCATGTTTCACACTAGTATCAAAATGAGCAATGATCATTAAAGCTATAACCCCAAAGGAAAGTTAAGGTTTACAACAATATATTTTAATTACATTGCTCCCAAAAATAGAGGCCAACAAAGGCCAATATAAATCCAATAACAAGTTCCCCTAAAGAATGGTTAGTCACTATCCCCAAAATGTTACGTAGCTCAAGCACCCGAATGTCTAGACGACATTATCGGCGTGCCACTCAACTACACGTTGCGGTTCTCCGACCGCCTCCTCGTGCTCCTCCTCGGGGAGGCCGATAACGGGACCTGAGTACCAAAGCAAAGGGTCAAACACAACGGTTTGGCAAACAGGTGAAAAGACATAACAATAAAGAAATTACCTTGGAAAAACATTTAAACCTGTCAAGCAATAAGTTTCATAAAACAAAAGAAACATTTATTCAAATACATATGTAATATAAAACATGTAAGGTATCCAAGGAAACGAGAAACAGACAAGATGGCAACCACACATAGCTAAGTCCTCTATCACCGAAGTGACATGAGCATATCGGGATGTTGTCTCAGTCACCGAAATGAGGAGATGCAACATAAGTAACATATACATATATATACTATAATACGGGACGGGACCACTGTAGCGAACTGTCGCGACCCCGGACCGAGTGCCCGGGCCCTGCTGCGACATGAATCAGGTTGATGATGACTGATTCTCCCACAGGTTCCCGCGGTGAGGGTTCCGAAAAACACAAGGAACAACCAACTCACACGATCAAGTATGCGGAAGCGCGTGGCAAATCACATCTTATTAAATCATGACAGAATATGAACATAATGTCATCAAGACTAAAATATCAGAATGGAGACATAACAAGGCATTCCCATAATAATTCAAGTTACAAAGTTAACAAAGTGTGTTAAGTTATTACAATCCCAAAATAAGAGGCCAACATAGGCCAATACAATACCAAAAGTATATAAAAGCCCAAAAAGTGATACATCGGAACTCATGACCCGTCCCAACGTCTAGATGATGTCGTCGGGTTCCCACTCACGGGCTAAAGTAGGCTCAACAGCCTCCTCCTGGCACTCCTCTTCAAGGGGATATCCTCCTGCACCTGGTCACCAAAATACAAGCATCAAACACGACGATTTGGCATGAAATCATTTTAAGCTAGAGCATGAATAAGAATGTTTAATCGAGAACATAAAGAAATACTTTACTGAACGTAAAACAAATACTTACGGAGCACTTTTCTAAATCAGAGACGAACTAGCATGAATGCATAACATATATATCATGAATCGTAAATCCACAAAGAGCCCATCCTTTCTCTATCATTTATAATGAAAAGAGTAAGCACGCACGACAAGCACGAATATACATAGTATAACACGACACGATTCCCACAAATACGGGATTCCGGCCGCGGAACCGGACACGCACGATGTTTAATAAATACACGACTAATCTGCAGTTAGTTCACATGTTTAAGGACCCCCAGACAGTGGATCAGACTGAAAGGGCAGTCCAAACTCTGTGGTGTTCACTTGATGTAAGACCCCGACCCGAGTGATCTCGATTAGTGTTTTTTTAGTTGCGTGTTAGTGCTAAGTTTGTTTTGTGGATTTAGTTTAGTTGGTTTAGAATAGCTTTGTAATAGCTTTGGGGATTTTGAGTGCCTTTGGTATTAGTGGGGCCCTTTGGGGGTTCCTTGTTTATGACTTTACGTGTACTTGAGGTTTTATCTTGGTTTTCTTGATTTGCATTTTATCTCGTTTTGTTTATCTCGTTAATACCTTCAACTTTCATGTTGATCCCGTTCCCGTTCGAAACCCCGAAACTTGACTTTTCTAGCTTCAAGGGCAAAACAGTACTTTTACACCAAATCTATACCAAATTATTGTTATTCCCGAAACCCGCGTAACATATACTTTTTAAAAACTAGATATTTCGACGATCATTTCTTCCTTCGTCGATTTCATCCGAAGTCCCGAAAACCACTATTTCAGCCCAACAAGGTTCTAGTTGGTGGAGCCCACTTGTGTAGCTTATAAAAGAGAGCTCATCTCCCTCCTTTTCTCTTTTTCCAGCACAACAACTGAACCTAGGGTTGCTTGCACTCTTTTCTTCTTCTTCTTGCTTGTCCTTCATCAAGACATCACCAAACTTGCACCATCATCTAAAAGGACTTCATCATCTTCTTCACCACTTCAAGGGCTCTCCATTGGTACCATTTGTGTAGGAATCTCATCTCTTTAAGATCCTCTTCTAGCTTGCCTTGCTCATTTGGAACACCTATTGGTAAGCTCTCTCCCTAAACTTCTAGATTAGTGTTCTTCTAGCCTTAGAGAAGCTACATTTTCATTATTGAAAGCTCTCTCTTCTCCTTCATTGTTTTGACCCATTTTAGGGTTTGTTTTGGGGGTTTTTGTAGAGCTTGTGTTCTTGACTTGCAAGTTGCTTAGGAGCTTGATTTCCCTTGATTAAAGACCTAAGGCAAGTGGATGATTTGATACTTTTATCTTTGAATGAGTCTTGATGAAATGCATTTATGTTTTCACCTAATATTTTGGGATATTAATGACTTGTTTAGATTTGAAATAAATGCTCATTTTAGTTCTTGATAGCTTGTTTTATTCATGTATGAGATTGTTAATCAGGTTTGAAAGGATGTAAAAAAGATTTGGGAAAAATGGAATGACACACTGAACTGCTGTAACAGAACCTGGGTTCTGTTACGCAGTTCACGCGGTCGACCGACCAAGGGGCGCGGTCGACCGGGGACACTGGAACAGATCCCCCTGTTGGACAACCTGCTGAACTGCGGGGACTGCTGTTGCGCAGTTTGCGCAGTCGACCGGCCAAGGGGCGCGGTCGACCGGCGACACAGAGGTCAGGCTCTCTGGAGCCTGACCAAAATACTGTTCCTGCATTTATTTTTACAACTCCCGGTCGACCTGGCCTTGGCCGGTCGACCGAGCCCCCTGTGTACGCGGTCGACCGGCCAAGGGCCAGGTCGACCGGCCCAACTGGAAACTTGCTGAAAAATGGACTTTTCACCCTATGTTAGATGAACTTTAAATGGAACTTAGTGACCCTTTTGTGGACCCGTTTGACTTCTTTTGAGGATGGTTGAACCGATAATTCCTCATGGTTAATCCGGTTGTATCGGTACTTAACCTAATTCAATCTTGAACGGTACGGAACGACGGGATATCCTTTCTTTTATCTAAACGCGAAATTGGTTTGTTTGGGTATCGCGAATCCGTTTTCCTTTCAATGACTGAGTAGGTTGTAAGGTACTACTAGATTAACATTGTGCTTGGGATCCCATCCCTATTATGTTTTGTTTATTTAAAATTCGATTAGGGTTTGAATACCTAAGGTGCATAAAGAGCCCGGAATGTCTCCAAACTCAAGGAGTACCAAGTAATCATTACAATCGACATACGGGGTCCTTATTCACTTGATTTACATCGAATCCCGATACTTGTCCCGAATTTCAAGAAATGTGATTCATCATTCCCGAAAACATTGAATTTGCAACTAGAGCTTCTGTTAGACTCGATATGCACTTCCCGTTTGAAAATGAAATTAGTGCTTTTGAGCACCCCGTCCCGCCCGTTTATTTAAGTGCATTACACACGATTTGTACATGTCTTGTTTTACATGATTTGACCTATGAGTCAGCACCACTAAGCTTGGCTTTCCTTGCCGGTTTGATCTACCGACTTGGAGACCCTTTCCCGTCCCGCCAGCTGCAGTTGGATCCCGCTACCCGGTTATTACCGTGGTCTTGTCCCGATACCCGGTTCGCTACCGCGGTCCCGTCCCGTATTGTATTATATTATGTATATGTTACTTATGTTGCATCTCCTCACTTCGGAGACTGAGACAACATCCCGATATGCTCATGTCACTTCGGTGATAGAGGACTTAGCTATGTGTGGTTGCCATCTTGTCTGTTTCCCGTTTCCTTGGATACCTTACATGTTTTATATTGCATATGTATTTGAACAAATGTTTCTCTTGTTTTATGAAACTATTGCTTTGACAGGTTTAAATGTTTTCCGATGTATTTTCTTTATTGTTATGTCTTTTCACCCATTTGCCAAACCGTCGTGTTTAACCCTTGTTTTGGTATTCAGGTCCCGTTGTTGGTCTCCCTGAGGAGGAGCTTGAGGAGGCGGTCGGTGAACCGCAACGTCTAGTTGAGTGGCGCGCCGATGATGTCGTCTAGACATTTGGGTGCTTGAGCTACGTAACATTTTGGGAATAGGGTCTAACCATTCTTTTGGGGAACTTGATACTTTATTCATATTGGCCTTTATTGGCCCCTATTTTTGGGAACAATGTAATTAAAATATATTGTCGTAAACCTTAACTTTCTTTTGGGGTTATAGCTTTAATGATCATTGCTCATTTTGATACTAGTATGAAACATGCGTTAATCTTGTACCTTGGACATGAATGTATGGAATAGATTTGCTACACGCTTCCGCACATAAAATAAATATTCATGTCGATGTGATATCCTCACCGCGGACACCTGTGGGAAATCGCGTGTACGAGTGGTACTCTTTGGTAGACTCGTATACGTCTTGTTTGGGTTTCAATTCATGCACACCATCACCAAAATCAAATATTAGTCCCGATCCCGGATTAGGCCCGCTTTATCTTGGGTACCCGGTCCGGGGTCGCGACACTTGAGTTCATGATGCACAAAACCGGCAAAACACGATTCAAACATGTAGAAAATAAAAGGGGAAATCACTTATCAGGACAAGACAAGGCACGACTAGCAAAATGCAGAAAATATATGCTCACAACTTACAAGTGATCCCCATTTAATACTTGAAACACATCTTTGAACGAGCTTAAATACTTGACTTCAAAGCGAGTACACGATATGACTTGCGGTATTAAATCAACGTTCAAAATACGATAATTTCATCAAGTATATGCTTAGGCTATTCATTGACCCTTATGTGATTGGAACTCTATTATTAAAATACAAGGATTGGTGTCCCCGAAGTTGGTACATATCATGGAGTTCCATTCACACAATGTCAAGTTAAAGTCCTTAATATAGCCTAGTTTTCAAGTTTTTAAAGAATATGCAATAGGGCAAAAATCCTCTCAAAAAGGGGAAATTCTAGTTGGGCCGGTCGACCTGGCCCTTGGCCGGTCGACCGCATACACAATGAGCCCGGTCGACCGGCCAAGGCCCGGTCGACCCGCAGTTGTAACTTTAATTCAGTGCACAGTGTTTTGGTCAGGTTCCAGAGAACCTGACCCTGTGTCGCCGGTCGACCGCGCCCCCTGGCCGGTCGACCGCGTGAACTGGGGAAACAGTAATTCCCGCAGTGCAGCAGGTCATCCAGCTGGGACCTAATCCAGTGTCCCCGGTCGACCGCGCCCCTTGGTCGGTCGACCGCGTGAACTCCGGAAACAGAACCCAGTTCTGATTTCTGCAGTCAGTGGTCCATCCATTCTTCTCTTTCTTTTCTACATTCTTTCCAACCTGATTAGCAAATTTGATACATGAATATAACATGCTATCAAGGCTCACAATGGGGCATTTATTTCAAACTTAAACAAGCCATTAACATAAAAAACCATTTCATAATCCTTCAAACCCATTCTTATCAAAACAAATTCAAACTTCAACAAAAGCAAGGCTTAATTAAAAGTGATGAAATCTGAAAGTTTGGAAAGCTATTTGGCATGCTTGCATTTTCTAAAGTAAGATCACAACATGAAAGTCTAGTAAAACAAAGCATTAATACCAAGTGACAAGTCCATGAACACACATGCACAACAACTTAAATAGATTACTTGCCTTAGCCAAATGAAAACAAAACTCTTCTCCAAGCACTCCTACTCAAGAGCCAAGCCAAGAACTACAAAAATCCCATGGAACCCATTCAAAAACTCACCCAAAAATGCAACCAAGCAACCCATTTCGAAATGGGTGTTACAAGTTAGAAAAACATGATCTTTAGGAGTCAAAAGAACTCCATTAAAGAGATGGGTTGAAGCTCTTACCTAGAGGTGCCCAAACAAGATGCAAAGAAGGAAATGGAGATCTTTGCCAACGAGGAACTTCAAGAAAATGGCATCAATAGAAAGCTTGGCTTGAGAGGAAGAAGATGATGGTTTTAGAATTCCATTTGGAGGCTCCTAGCTCATGCATTCAAGAAGAGAAGATGAAGAGGAAAAGAGGGTTTTCAGCCCTAGGTCAAGAAAAATTGCTGAGATTTGTGGAATGGGGAAAGGGAGAAGGGAAAGTAGCTTAAGTGCTTGTCAAGTGGGTCCCTTGAGTGCAAAACTTGCATGAGTAAAAACATGGTCTTGCGGGCCTCAAATGAAGTCGACGAAGAAGGATAAAACGATCCTTGAAATATCTAGTTTCCGAAAAGTATATTTTTGACATGGTTTTGGGATCTTGAAAATTGTGTCCAGATTTGAGTGTGAAAAGGCTATTTTACCCTTTTTGGCCGAAATTTGAGTTTCTGGGCTACAAACACAAACGGGCTAAACACGAAAGTTGTACATAATCATAAAACCATTCAAATGAAATGAAAATCACGATTAACACAAAACCAAACACGATCTTCCCATGCTTGCACGTACACCCAGGCCTTCCTGAGTGTGCCTAGTTAATACTAAACGTTCTCGAACTCCCCAAAGCTATAACCATGACTAAAACTTATCACACTCTAACTCATGGTAGCTAAACCCGATTAAGACTAAGCACACACTAAGAAAACACTATTGGGTTAATCCTGGGTTGGGGTTTGACATCCTCCACCCCTTAGGATATTTGGTCCACCAAATAAATCAAACTTTTACCTCTGGTAACAAGTGTGGGTATTTCCTCTGAACTTGATCTCTCAATTCCCAAGTGGCTTCTTCTGGTTCATGATTTTCCCAAAGTACCTTGACCCAATGAATTATCCGATTTCTCAGCTCTTGCTCCTTGGTATCAATGATCTTAGTCGGTCTTTCCACATACGAAGCATCCTCTCGAATCTCCAAAGGCCCGTGCTGTAAAATATGAGAAGGACTAGACACATACTTCTTGAGCATGGAAACATGAAATACGCTGCGTACCCCGGAGAGTTCTGGCGGTAGCGCAAGCCTATAAGCCACGTCTCCAATCTTGCTCAAAATCTCATATGGGCCAATAAATCTCCTTGACAACTTGCCTTTCTGTCCGAACCTCAGGGTCCCTCTGACGGGTGAAACCTTCAAGAACACCTTGTCACCCACTTGAAACTGCAATTCTCTTCGGCGAGTGTCTGCATAACTCTTCTGTCTGCTACGGGCGACTTTCAAGCGTTCCTGAATCAATTTGACCTTGTCACTAGTTTCACCAACTATAGTCGGTCCGTGAAAGCTACGAACACCGACTTCTTCCCAACAAACCGGAGTTCTGCATCTTCTACCATAGAGAGCCTCAAAAGGTGCCATACCAATGCTGGAATGGTAGCTATTATTGTAAGCGAACTCACAAAGTGGTAAGCACTCATCCCATTGAACTTTGAAATCCAGCACACATGCACGCAACATGTCTTCAAGAGTCTGTATCGTCCGTTCTGACTGACCATCTGTCTGAGGATGATACGCTGTACTGAATTGGAGTTTGGTACCCATGGACTCAAGAAGAGTTTTTCAAAAACTCGAAACAAATCTGTTATCTCTATCCGAAGTGATGGAAACGGGTTGACCATGCTTACTCACAATCTCATCAACAAAAAGTTTTGCAAGTGGTGCCATATGCATCATATTACCAGTCTTCATCGGAATGAAGTGGGCAGACTTGGTGAGACGGTCTACAATAATCCATATTGCATTATTCCCCTTCTTAGTATTAGGCAATCCGGAGACGAAATCCATGGTGATATGCTCCCATTTCCACTCCGGAATCTCTAATGGCTGTAGCAAACCTGGGGGTTTCTGATGCTCTGCTTTGATCAACTGGCAAGTCAAGCAACGAGACACAAAAGCTGCTATCTCCCTCTTCATGTTGTTCCACCAAAATCTATTCTTCAAGTTCTGATACATCTTCGTGCTACCCGGATGCATGGAGTATCTTGTGTTGTGGGCTTCAGTCATAATCTCTTCCTTCAGATCATCCACATTCGGTACACACAACCGATCACGAAAATACAATACTCCATTCACCATCTGGAAATCTGGACGTTCTGCAATATGATCCACAATCCTAGCCAAATCTGAATCTTGCAACTGACTGTCCTTGATCTTCTGGATGAAAGTGGGCTCAGACACTGTCATATTGGCTAACATCACACCCAACTCTAGGGTCTGCACTTCTACACCTAGCTCTTCAAACTGCTGAAGAACACTGGCTCCTCTCAAGCTGGCCATGATCCCTGACTTCCTACTCAACGCATCAGCTACAACATTCACTTTGCCTGGATGGTACTTGATTGGAAAGTCATAATCTTTGATGTATTCCATCCATCTCCTCTGTCTCATATTCAGATCCTTCTGTGAGAACAGATATTGCAAACTCCTATGATCGGAATGGACTTCAAATCTCTCTCCATAGAGATAGTGTCTCCACATCTTCAAAGCAAAAACTACTGCTGCCAATTCCAAGTCATGAGTTGCATAGTTCTTCTCATGATCCTTCAACTGCCTTGAGCCATAAGCAATCACCTTGCCATCTTGCATCAACACACAGCCTAGTCCCACATTAGAAGCATCTGTAAAAACAATGAATCCACCGCTGCCCGATGGTAATGTGAGGATTGGAGCTGTGGTTAATCTTCTCTTCAACTCTTGAAAACTCGTTTCACATTGTTCTGTCCACACAAACGGAACATTCTTCCGGGTCAATGTAGTCAATGGTGCTGCAATTGACGAGAAGCCTTGAACAAATCTTCGATAGTAGCCTGCTAACCCCAAGAAACTCTTGATTTTAGTCACACTGCTCGGTCTCTTCCAATCAACTACTGCTTCTATCTTGGCTGGATCCACTGCTAAACCTTCTTTTGAGATGATGTGGCCTAGAAAGGCGACTTGCTCTAACCAGAATTCACATTTACTGAGTTTTGCATACAACTGGTTATCTCTCAAAAGCTGCAATGATGTCCTCAAGTGTTCTTCATGATCCTCTCTACTCTTGGAATACACGAGGACGTCATCAATAAACACTACTGCCGAGTGATCCAAGTACTGAGCAAACACTTTGTTCATAAGAGCCATGAAGACAGCTGGTGCATTGGTCAATCCAAAGGGCATTACTAGAAACTCATAATGCCCATACCTCGTTCGAAAAGCCGTTTTCTGCACATCTGAATCTCTAACTCTCAACTGATGATACCCAGATCTCAGATCTATCTTGGAAAAGTATGCTGCTCCTTGCAATTGGTCAAACAATTCATCAATCCTAGGCAAAGGGTACTTGTTCTTGACAGTCACTTGATTCAATTTCCTGTAATCAATACACATTCTCAAGCTTCCATCCTTCTTCTTCACAAATAAAACCGGTGCTCCCCAAGGTGAAACACTTGGCCTAACAAAACCCTTGCTCAACAATTCTTGCAACTGAAGTTTCAACTCACCCAATTCTGCTGGAGCCATCCTGTAAGGTGCAATGGAGATCGGAGCTGTCCCTGGAAGAAGCTCTATAGTGAACTCAACTTCCCTAATTGGTGGTAATCCCGGGATTTCTTCTGGAAAAACATCCGGAAATTCACACACAACGGGGATTCCCTCCACCCCTTGGGACTGTTTATCCTCCGTGATAAACGCTACAAAAGCTTCACATCCACTATGAATCAACCTGCTTGCCTTAAGCACTGAAATGAACCCTGCTCTAGACGGTTTCCTGATCCCCTGAAACATCAATCCTGCTTGCTCTCCTTGCAATCTGAATGTTATGATTTTGCTAAAACAATCCATGGTGGCATGATATGCTTCTAACCAATCCATGCCTAAAATGATGTGAAAATCATGCATGTCTAGAACAATAAGGTTGGCTGGTAAATTAACATCTCCTAACAAAACTGGACAGTTAGGGTAATAGGTTCTACACTCAACCTGTCTACCCACTGGTGTTGAAACAATCAAGATATAATCCAGTTGGCTATGTGGTGCATCAATCATCTTGACAAACATAGGAGATATAAAAGAGTGTGTTGATCCAGGATCAAATAAAATCTGTGCTTCTACTCCACAAACAAGAAGTTTACCTTCTACCACGTCTCCTGCAGCTTCAGCATCTGCACGATTGAGATTGAATAAACGTCCTTGCTGCTGTGGCTTGTTCTGTGCCTGATTCTGCCTGCCTTGGACATTCCTATTCTGCTAAGGAGGACGAACATTCTGATTCTGCTGTGGCCTTGCTTGCTGCTGCTGCTGAGGTGGCCTGACCTGATTCTGAATTGGTGCCTGGTTCTGAGGAGCTGCTTGCCTCTGCTGCTGGTTCCTGTTTTGCTGATTCTGAAGTTGTGGGCAATCTCTGATTGCATGGTTCATTGCCCCACACTTGAAGCAAGCACCTGTGGCCTTACGACATTCATGAGTCTGATGGTTCTTGCCACAGTGAGCACAACCTTGGCTCACTTGATTCTGCTCCTGCTTGGGTTTCTTGCTGTGGGGTTGTTGCCTCTGATTCTGCTGCTGAAAATACTGTTTCCTGTCTTGTATGATCATATTATTGATATCTTCAAACTTGTATGCCCGCTTGACAGCTTCATCATAAGTAGCCGGTGGAACTACTCCAATAGTATATCTCATGATGATGGGATTCAATCCCTCCAAGAATTTGTTGATCTTCTTCTGCTTTGTGTCAATCAGCTCAGTGGCATATCTAGCTAGCCTCTCAAATTTGGTGACATACTCTAGCACTGCCATGTTACCCTGCTTGAGTTGTTGGAACTCAATAGCCTTCTGCCTCTTGATATGTGAAGGAATGTACTTGTCTTGGAATTGAGTCTTGAAAGCTGCCAATGCTTCCTCATTGGCCATAGCCACGTAAGGTTCCTTCATTGTCTGCCACCACTGATCTGCAAGCCCATAGAACAAGGAAGCTGTGAGGTTAACTTTCTGCCTCCCCGTACAAGTGAAGACATCAAAAATCTTCTCAGTGTTTGCCAACTAATCATCTGCTACTAATGGATTCTCATGGCTGAAAACTCCTTAGGTGCCCTCTTCCTGAACCTCTCAAACAACAAGTTAGGGTCATGCTCCCTATTGTTGATGACAATATTAGGAGCTACAGGTGGAGCCTCATGCCTATTCTGGAGAACCTCCAAAAGTTGCCTCTGAACTTGAGCCATTTCTGCATCCTTCTTGGCCATCTGCTCTTGGAATCTAGTTTGTGCTTCATTGGCTTGCCTCTGCTGTGCCAACATTGGTTGCATAAGCTCTTGGAACTGATTAGCTGTGGGTATTGCATTCTGATCAGTCTCATTCTGATTACTAGCAGAAGCATTGTTGGGAAGAACTCTTCTAGGAGGCATTGCTGTAAAACAAAGTGTTAGTACACAATAAATATGGTCAAATGGTTTCCTAGACGTCACACTAAGCAATTCTAACGAACTCACGAACTCTCACCACGATCCTAAGATCTTTCTAGTTTCTTTTTAAGTGCCTGAAACAAGTCCCGCTCTGATACCAGTCCTGTCGCGACCCCGGACCGAGTGCCCGGGCCCCGCTGCGACTGATGAGATGTAAGATGATTAAACCTCCCACAGGTTCCCGCGGTGAGGGTTCCGAAAAACACAAGGAACAACCAACTCACACGATCAAGTATGCGGAAGCGCGTGGCAAATCACATCTTATTAAATCATGACAGAATATGAACATAATGTCATCAAGACTAAAATATCAAAATGGAGACATAACAAGGCATTCCCATAATAATTCAAGTTACAAAGTTAACAAAGTGTGTTAAGTTATTACAATCCCAAAATAAGAGGCCAACATAGGCCAATACAATACCAAAAGTATATAAAAGCCCAAAAAGTGATCCATCGGAACTCATGACCCGTCCCGACGTCTAGATGACGTCGTCGGGTTGCCACTCTCGAGCTAAGGTAGGCTCAACAGCCTCCTCCTAGCACTCCTCCTCAAGGGGATAACCTCCTGCTCTTGGTCACCAAAATACAAGCATCAAACACGATGGTTTGGCAAGAAATCATTTTAAGCTAGAGCATGAATAAGAATGTTTAATCAAAAACATAAAGAAATACTTTACTGAACGTAAAACAAATACTTATGGAGCACTTTTCTAAATCAGAGACGAACTAGCATGAATGCATAACATATATATCATGAATCGTAAATCTACAAAGAGCCCATCCTTTCTCTATCATTTATAATGAAAAGAGTAAGCACGCACGACAAGCACAAATATACATAGTATAACACGACACGATTCCCACAAATACGGGATTCCGGCCGCGGAACCGGACACGCACGATGTGTAATAAATACACGACTAATCTGCAGTTAGTTCACATGTTTAAGGACCCCCAGACAGTGGATCAGACTGAAAGGGCAGTCCAAGCTCTGTGGTGTTCACTTGAGTTCATGAATGCACAAACCACGCAAAACACGATTCAAACATATCGAAAATAAAAGGGGAAATCACTTGTCACGGCGAGACAAGGCACGACTAGCAAAATGCATAATATATATGCTCACAACTTAATAAGTGATCCCCATTTAATACTTGAAACACATCTTAGAACGAGCTTAAATACATGACTTCAAAGCGAGTACACGATACGACTTGCGGTATTAAATCAACGTTCAAAACACGATAATTTCATCAAGTACATGCTTAGGCTATTCATTGACTCTTATGTGATTGGAACTCTATTATTAAAATACAAGGATTGGTGTCCCCGAAGTTGATACATATCATGGAGTTCCATTCACACAGTGTCAAGTTAAAGTCCTTAATATAGCCTAGTTTTTAATTTTTTAAAGAATATGCAAATGGGTAAAAATCCTCTCAAAAAGGGGAAATTCCAGTTGGGCCGGTCGACCTGGCCCTTGGCCGGTCGACCGCATACACAGTGAGCCGGTCGACCTGCCAAGGCCCGGTCGACCTGCAGTTGTAACTTTAATTCAGTGCACAGTGTTTTGGTCAGGTTCCAGAGAACCTGACCCTGTGTCGCCGGTCGACCGCGCCCCCTGGCCGGTCGACCGCATGAACTGGGGAAACAGTAATTCCCGCAGTGCAGCAGGTCATCCAACTGGGACCTAATCTAGTGTCCCCGGTCGACCGCGCCCCTTGGCCGGTCGACCGCGTGAACTGCGGAAACAGAACCCAGTTCTGATTTCTGCAGTCAGTGGTCCATCCATTCTTCCCTTTCTTTTCTACATTCTTTCCAACCTGATTAGCAAATTTGATACATGAATATAACATGCTATCAAGGCTCACAATGGGGGCATTTATTTCAAACTTAAGCAAGCCATTAACATAAAAACCCATTTCATAATCCTTCAAATCCATTCTTATCAAAACAAATCCAAACTTCAACAAAAGCAAGGCTATAACGTTCTCGAACTCCCCAAAGCTATAACCATGACTAAAACTAATCACACTCTAACCCACGGTAGCTAAACCCAATTAAGACTAAGCACACACTAGGAAAACACTATTGGGTTAATCCTGGGTTGGGGTTTAACACGAACCGGGTATCGGGACAAGACTACGGTAATAACCGAGTAGCGGGATCCAAACTGTAGCTGGCGGGACGAGAAATGGTCTCCAAGTCGGTGGATCAAACCGGCAAGGAAAGCCAAGCTTAGTGGTGCCGACTCATAGGTCAAATCATGTAAAACAAGACATGTACAAATCATATGTAATGCACTTAAATAAACGGGCAAGACGGGGTGCTCAAAAGCACAAATTTCATTTTTAAACGGGAAGTGCATATCGGGGCTAGCAAAAGCTCTAGTTGCAAATTCGATGTTTTCGGGAATGATAAATCACATTTCTTGAAATTCGGGACAAGTATTGGGATTCGATGTAAATCAAGTGAATAAGGGCCCCGTATGTCGATTGTAATGATCACTTGGTACTCCTTGAGTTTGGAGACATTCCGGGCTCTTTTATGCACCTTAGGTATTCAAACTTTAATCGGATTTTAAATAAACAAGACATAATATGGATGGGATCCTAAGCACAATATCAATCTAGTAGTACCTTACAACCTACTCAGTCATCGAAAGGAAAATAGATTCGCGATACCCAAACAAACCAATTTCGTGTTTAGATAAAAGAAAGGATATCCCATCGTTCCGTACCGTTCAAGATTGAATTAAGTTAAGTACCGATACAACCGGATTAACCGTGAGGAAATGTCGGTTCAACCATCCTCATAAGAAGTCAAACGGGTCCACAAAAGGGTCACTAAGTTCCACTTAAAGTCCATCTAACATAGGGCAAAATCCATATTCCAGCAGGTTTTCCAGTTGGGCGTGAAAGTCCGGGATCCTAACCCTAAAGGGGGGGTGAATAGGGTGATCTACACTTAATGACTAATCATAGCCAATTTTAATTTCTTAACAAGTAACTAGTCACATAAGATGATTTACCAAACAAGATGCGGAAGCTAACAAGAGTAATCACCACAAGCATACATCATCACACAAAGATTTATAGTGGTTCGGCCTCAATGCTTACATCCACTACCGGCTTGTGATCCAACACCCCACCGGATTTCCACTATTTATGCTTTTCAAAAGGCTAAGCAATAACCTTTACAACGATGTTTTTCTAGGCTAAACAACAACCTATCAATGTGCTTTTCTAGGCTAAGCAATAACCTTTACAAGATGCTTTTCAAAGGCTAAGCAATAACTGTGAGACCCCGACCCGAGAGGCCCATATTAGTGTTTTTGGAGCTGTGTTTAGCTCTAAGTGTGTCTCGTGGTTTTTGGTTTAATTTGGATTTAAAACAGCTTTGTTATAGCTTTGGGATATTTTGAGTGTCTTGGTTTTAGTGTGGGGCCCTTTGGGGGTACCCGGTTTATGGCTTTTCGTGTACTTGAGGTTTTATCTTGGTTTTCTCGACTTGTATTTTATCCCGATTTACTTGTTTTATTATTGCCTTCAACTTTCATGTTGATCCCGTTCCCGTCCCGAACCCCGAAACTTGACTTTTCTAGCTTCAAGGGCAAAACAGTCTTTTCACACTAAATCTGTACCGGATTATTGTTATTCCCGAAACCCGTGAAACATATACTTTTTGGAAACTAGATATTTCGACGATCATTTCTTCCTTCTTCGTCGATTCCATCCGAAGTCCCGAAAACCGCTATTTCAGCCTTTCAAAGTTCTTAAGTGGTGGAGCCCATTTCTTATGCTATAAGAGAACCCATCTCTTCTTCCTTCTCCATTTTCCAGCACAGCCACCTTGAGCCTAGGGTTTGCTTGGCCTTTTCTTGGCTTCTCCTTCATCAATCTCCACCAATCTTGCACCAACATCTCATAAGATTACATCATCTTCTTCACCACCTCAAGAGCTTCCTATTGGTACCATTTTTGAAGAAATCCCATCTCCACAAGATCTTCATTTAGCTTCCTTTGCTCATTTGGAGAACCTATTGGTAAGATCTCTTCCTCATCTTCTAGATTCATGTTCATATGGTCCTTGAGAAGCTCCATTTGCATTATTAGGAGCTCTCTCTTCTTATTGCTTGTTTTGACCCATTTTAGGGTTTGTTTTAGGGCTTTTTGTAGAGATCTTGTTCTTGGCTTGCAAGTGTGATTAGAGCTGGTTTTTCATTGATTAAAGACCCAAGGCAAGTGGATGTTTTGACTCTTTTATCTTTGAATGAGTCTTGATAAAAATGCATATGATTTCACCATGTATTTTGTGTTATTAATGGCTTGATTAAACTTGAAAGAAATGCACATTTGAGAGTCTTGATAGCTGGTTTTATACATGTATAGATTGCTAAACATGTTAGAAAGAATGAAGAAAAGATTTGGAATAAATGGAAGAGACCACTGCACTGCTGTAACAGAACCTGGGTTCTGTTACGCAGTGTACGCGGTCGACCGGCCAAGAGGCGCGGTCGACCGGCGACACTGGGACAGACCCCTTGCAGAGCAGCCTGCTGAATTGCGGGAGTCTCAGTTCTACAGTGCACGCGGTCGACCGGCCTAGGGCGCGGTCGACCGAGCCACAGTGCACGCGGTCGACCGGCCATGGGCCAGGTCGACCGGCCCAGCTAAAAACATGCTGAAAAACTGACTTTTTACCCAATGCTAGATGGACTTTAAAAGGACTTTTGGCCCTTTGTTAGGAGAACTTTAAAGGGACTTTTGGCCCTTTGTTAGGTGGACTTTAAAGGGACCTTTGGGCCTTTGCTAGATGGACTTTCAATGGACTTTTTGTCATGTGATTAGATGAACTTTACATGGAACTTAGTGACCCTTTTGTAGACCCGTTTGACTTCCTTTGAGGATGGTTGAACCGACATCACCACACGGTTAATCCAGTTGTATCGGTACTTAACCTAATTCAATCTTGAACGGTACGGAACGACGGGATATTCTTTCTCTTATCTAAACGCGAAATTGGTTTGTTGGGATATCACGCATCCGTTTTCCTTTCGATGACTGAGCAGGTTGTAAGGTACTACTAGATTAACGTTGTGCTTAGGTTCCCCTCTCTATTAGGTTTTGTTTATTTAAAATTGATTAAGGTTTGAATACCTAAAGTGCATAAAGAGCCCGGAATGTCCCTAAACTCAAGGAGTACCAAGTAATCATTACAATCGACATACGGGGTTCTTATTCGCTTGATTTATATTGAAACCCGATAATAGCCCGAATTTCTCGAATTATGATTTGTCTTGAATCCCGATGATAGCCCGTATTTCTCGAATATTGATTTAGCATTCCCGAAAGTATTGAAAGTGTATTTTAGCATTTTTGCTAGCCCGGTTATATATGCCCGAAAGAAATGAAATTAGTGCTTTTGAGCACCCCGTCCCGCCCGTTTATTTAAGTGCATTGCATATGATTTGTACATGTCTCGTTTTACATGATTTGACCTATGAGTCGGCACCACTAAGCTTGGCTTTCCTTGCCGGTCTGATCCACCGACTTGGAGACCCCTTCCCGTCCCGCCAGCTGCAGTTTGGATCCCGCTACCCGGTTATTACCGTGGTCTTGTCCCGATGCCGCAGATTGCTACTGTGGTCCCCGATGCCCAGCTCGCTACCGTGGTCATGTCCCGTATTGTATTATATTATGTATATGTTATTTGTGTTGCATCTCCTCACTTCGGTGACTGAGACAACACCCCGATATGCTCATGTCACTTCGGTGATAGAGGACTTAGCTTTGTGTGGTTGCCATCTTGCTCGTTTCCCGTTTCCTTGGATACCGCACATGTTTTATATTGCATCTGTAATTGGATAAATGATTTTCTCGTTTTATGAAACTATTGTTTTGACAGGTTTAAATGTTTTCTAAGGTATTTTCCTTATTGTTATGTCTTTTCATCCGTTTGCCAAACCGTCGTGTTTGACCCACTATTTTGGTACTCAGGTTCAGTTTCCCGCCCCGAGCTGAGAGTTGTGGCTGTAGAGCCATGAGTTGCAGGTTGTCTTGTCGGCTATGTCATGTAGACATTGGGCTTGACATCGGAGATACGTCACATGTGGGTAGTGGATATTAGCTTGTATTGTTCGGCTTTTATTAGCCTTTCTTGGGATTGTAATTAATGCACCTTGTTACTTGTAACTTGAACATAATGGAAATGTAATATCATGTTACCGTCAGCTCTATATTTTACTTATGTTGGTTTGTTCCAGTCTGATATGGTTCACGAAATGATGGCTTTATGCTAGGGGTTCTATGCGACGCGGAATCCGATGATGTCCACAGACTCCGGGTCGCATTACCACAAAAGCTTCCGCAGAAATATTCAGACAGTGATGTGATTTGATTTATGGATCCTCACACACGCGGATCTTGGGATATTATAATCATTCCCCCTCACGCTCTCCCGGACCTCTCTTGGGAGCCCGGTCCGGGGGCGTGACAATAACCTTAATAATAGAAAGATTTCTTCTCAAGGAAGTGTCTACACAAACACTCAAAGAGATACAATTTAAGCTCAAAACATTTGCCTCTTAAATAGGCTGATATGAAAGTTTAAATCATGATACAAACATACACAAACAACTAGCAAAGGTGTGTGCTCAAAGTGTATGAATGTTTACTTCAATCATTTTCTAAAAGGAAGCTCACAAATGAATGCTTGATGCATTTGAAAATCTAAGCACTGAAAAAGATGATTGAAGTTATAAACCAATCACATGAAGAATTCAAACAACTTGGAAAGACATGCTACACAAGTTGTATGAAGTTTTAAAGATTAAAAAACACATGTGATTGAGACAAGGATGTTTGCAAAACAATCTAGTATTCCAAGGTGATATTGTGTTTGCAAAACATCTCAACTAAAGCTAGAAATCATGCAAATATGAGATTACAAAGAATTAAACATGCATGATTTTAAATGGAATGAAAATCAAAGTTAACTTGAAAGATATACCTTTTTAAATCTCAAACATTTGATTTCCAATAAGCCTCTAGCTTTCCTAGCTTATTCCCCTTCTTTAGGCTTCAAAATGGTTCCAAGATTTCATCCCCACAGCCTTGAAAAAGAAGGTAATAAAGTGGACTTTTACAAAAAAAAAACAGTCCAACGGCTAGTTGGCCCGGTCGATCCCATGACCACGCGGTCGACCGGGTCCAACGGTCATATTGGCCAACGGCTCTTTGCGCGGTCGACCGGCCCCTGTGCGCGGTCGACCGGGTACACTGAGCTCTGAGACATTTCTACAGATTTTTTGAGAAACAGTTTCAGTGTATGCGGTCGACCTGGTGCTTGGCGCGGTCGACCGGGTACACAGGCCTGAGAAGAGTTCCAACTGATTTTTGAGAAAGTGTTTTATGAAAACATGAACTCTAGGCCAATATGTTTTATGCATACTAAAAAGATTCTAAAAATGAGATACGTATGCAAAACAAGAACCTTGATGTCAAACTTGATTTTTCAAAATCATACATGAAGAACTAGGCTTTCAAAAATACATTTTAAGTTCTAAAACATGCAGGATGAAGTCTTTGAAAATCAAAAGCATTTTCAAGTCTATGGTCCAGATTTCAAGATCCAAACTATGATGAATGGGTGTGTGATCAGTTGACTGATAGAGATAGTGCTTCCATCAAATTAGCAACATACAAAAATCCTAACAATCTCCCCCTTTGCAATTTGATGGCAAGGATCACAACACTTCTAGAACTTCAGATCTTGAAATCTCTGGAAAGCAGCTTAACCTCGTTCAAGGTTCTCTCCCCCTTCGTTATAGCTTTCTCCTTGCTCAAGACTATTCTGTTAAGTGCTCTGTACTCCCTTTTTGGTCCTTGGACAGATCTCCCCCTTAGTTAGATCTGATCTTCTTTATCTCCCCTTTGTTGGATCTTCTCTCCCCCTTTGTCATCGAATTGCAAAGGAACCTGTATACATGAGAAAAGAAATACCTTTCAGTAGCACCTGTTACCAAATGAAATTGAAAATGAAATGCAGAACAGGTTATCATGTATATTGGTTGTCTATGCTGTGTTTGAATGAAGCTAAGACAAAAGATAGTTATATAGATTCAAAGCATCATAAACATTCACCAGATAAGGAATATAACAAGAAGAGAAGAATAAGTGAAACTGAAGATTCATTGATTTAAATTTGAAGATTAGTACAATTTCATTTACTAATTACTTGACCAATACAAAAATCAAAATATCATGGTCAGTAATCAAAAAGACAGAGAGTTTGATAAACAAAATACATCAAGATGAATTAAAATCTATTACAACTCCCCACAAAACGAAAAACCCTCCTATGATCTAAGAAGAATCTGCAGGAGAAGGGGGCATCACATCATCATGCCGCCTGCAGCTACTGGAGATGTTCGAGAGGTATCTCAAGGTCTTCTTCATCATACCCGATACCTCTTGACGAAACTCCTAAAACTCTGCTCGCATTGTAGACACAACTTGTTCAACAGAGGTCATACGGTCTTCTAAGCTGCACTGCTGAGGGGGCTGAGGAGGCTGAGGGGGCTGATGTGGAGGAGGCTGATCAGCTCCTGGATCTGCAAATCCAACCTCTGCAGCCTTTATCTATGCATCATCTTCTACAACTGGGTTTACTCGCTGTGGTGGAGGAAGCTTCATCAAGAGAATGTTAGTTTTGTTGAAGACAGTGGTAGTCTCAGGTCTCTCGGAAGCTGGAGGAATCACACCAAAAGAACTAGCGAGTTGGGTAATCAGGAACCCAAATGAAGCTGCACAAGGCTGAGAGCCTGTGATAACTCTGATGATATGATGCATGATGACAGATGGGAGGCACATAGGAACACCCGAGATAACATTGAATAAGATATTTGCCATGTAAGGTGTCACCTCCTGCCACAGCCCCGCCCAACTCAGCATGAAATTGTCCGCTTTGGCCCACGTGCACGCGCGAGGACTTCCCAGGAGGTCACCCATCCTAGTACTGCTCCCGCCCGAACACGCTTAACTTCGGAGTTCTTACGGTTTCCGGGGCCTCACGGTTTTAAAAAGCCTTATGCTAAGTTAATACGGGGTTTGACTTATAAGCCCAGGGTCAGGACATGGATATTTCCAATGCGGGCTAACGGAGACTCACCGTTTGAAGCCCGTGGTTGACACGCTACGCCCCGTGGTTAAGGGTGCTGCCCGGACCAAGTTGTCACATTCTCCCCCACTGGAAATGGAGCCGTCCTCGGCTCTGATACCAACTGTCACAGCCCCGCCCAACTCAGCATGAAATTGTCCGCTTTGGCCCACGTGCACGCGCGAGGACTTCCCAGGAGGTCACCCATCCTAGTACTGCTCCCGCCCGAGCACGCTTAACTTCGGAGTTCTTACGGTTTCCGGGGCCTCACGGTTTTAAAAGGCCTCATGCTAAGTTAATACGGAGTTTGACTTATAAGCCCAGGGTCAGGACATGGATATTTCCAATGCGGGCTAACGGAGACTCACCGTTTGAAGCCCGTGGTTGACACGCTACGCCCCGTGGTTAAGGGTGCTGCCCGGACCAAGTTGTCACACCTCCGTCCTGTTTCCTTTTCTCGGATAGATGGAATGAGTGAAAATGCTATGAATAATACGAAAAGGAGGAATCATGGAGGAGGCTTGGAGAAAATTTTTGGCAGACCAAATCTCAGGATGACCACAGAGAGCACTAGTCACTGATTCTCTCTCATCAAGGGGCAGAATATCAGAAATAAACCTTGGTCCATCAGACCTAGGAATGCCCATGATGGAGGAAATCTTGTCTATGGTGACCACCTCTTCACCATGCACGAATCTGATGGTAAAGGAGTTTGCAGTAGAGGCACAAATAAACTCATACAGTCCATGGACAGAGGATGCATAAGTGTTGCCACTCCAAGTTAGAATGCTACCCCATCCTATAGCTTCTAGGATAGCAGGGACGTCATAGTCTACAAGATCATCAACTATGCACATCTTCTCAACTATGATCCCTTTGCTCTGAAAGGATTTAACAACAGAAGATGGAGAAGGAATGGGATTAAAGCAAATCACGGAAGGAGGAGGAGGAGCTTCGGGAGAGGAAGATGGAGATCTATGAGAAGAAGAAGCTTGTCCTGTTTTGGACTTTTTGCTAGGCCTCCTAAATGTTTGCTTGGTGCGAGCCATTGAGGGTCAAGGAGATACCAGGAGAGTGGATGCTCACACAAGTTTGATAGCCAAGACAGTTGCCTAAAAGATTTGAAAACAGTGGTTTAGGCAAACTGACAAACAGTTGGAGTGCAAAGAAGGAAGCTACAAGTTCTACAAACTACAGCTGCCCAATAATGTGCACAAATGGCGATACACACTCCTCAAGTAAGGAAGAAGACATGACTACAATAAGTGATCAGTCAGAAGCTTCAGAAAAATGAAAACAAGTGGGTTCTGGAACTTCAAAAACAGTGCACAGAGCTTGACAGCTGCAACACAGACCTTGGACGACCAGATTGGATGAGTTTATGAATCTGCTAGAAGGTTTACATACAGCCTGGTGCAATACGTCTCCAGCTGAGAGAGAGAGAGAGAGGGAACGATTGACAGGGAGGGAACCAGCAGAGTGAAACGACGACTGGGAGAGAGATTGAACCAGCAGAGAGAGAGAGAAAGAGAGAAAATCAGTAGAGAAAGGGAGAATCAGCAGACGAAAGAGATGAAGCTAGAGGAAGAAGAAGAGGATCAGAGGAGGTCTAAAACTAGGAGAAAACAGCAGCAGAGAAGGAAGGAATGAGAGTCCAGAGAGGGGGGTCGACCTGTTGAAAGGCAGAGGTTCTGAGTGAAACAGAACAACCCAGCGCAACTGTTTAAGTTGCTAGGTGCGAGTGGCCGGTCGACCGGCCAAGCCTTGCGGTCGACCGAGCCAACAGGGCAGACCTGACAAGCTGAGCAGGTTCAGAGAAAAAGGACCTAAATTTCTCAGGGACAATCTACCCATACTCTACCCCTAACCCAGCTATCCTACAAGCTTAAAAAGAAGTAAAAAAGAGATTTTATAAAATCAATTCTACAAAATTCCATTTGAAATACAAAACACTTGTAAGACTAAGAAAATATCATTTTTCAAAAACATTTAAATTGATAAATATTGGTTGACTTATGAATTCAATAAAGTTTAAACACATTTGAAAAAACAAATCAATTGACTAAAAAGATGTGACTTTAATAAAACTTTTTCAAATCAAATTGATCAACAAAACATGCATTTTATCATAAAATACCTTTTAAATTCAAAATGCATTATCAACAGATAAACCTTAAATAACTAAAACTGAAACAAAAAGAAGATACTAAGAGAAGCACAAAGAACTAGACTTAAGACCATCAACACATTTGACTATAAGAAAAGAATGGTCCTATCTAATTAAGAGATCTTAGTATTTGTCTAAAGGTCTAACCATAGGTATCCATCTAAGGTCTTAAGCTTTTAGGTCTATGTTTGAAATCCTACCAACTAGAGGAGATGGAGATTTAATTCTTTTAGACTTGTCATCATATCTTTTAGGTTTGACGTCTTTAAATTTAGATTGATGATTTGTCTTAGGAAGTTGGTGTTTCATTTTCTTTTTACTCTTCTCGCTTCTTTTAGATTTTCCTCCCTCTTTTTGTCTTTTGAACTTTAATTTTAATTTTTCAACCTTTTTCAAAAGATCTTTCATTTCCAAAGATAGAGGAGGTAAAGTGAGAAGTTTCTTGTTGATAGATTTATTTTGACTATTTATGTTTTGTTTAGTCTTTTTAAAATCTATCTTAGGAAACTCTTGATGAAATGATTTAACTTGTTTGAACTTTCTAGAGTCTTCCTTAGATTTTAATGTCTTACCTTCATAGATTTGGTTTTAGCTTTCTTAGGTTCAAAGAAGGGTTGAGACATATGACTTTTTCTTAATTTGCACTCAAATTTGAAATGCCCTTCATTACTACAATAATGACATTTTGTTTTGGACAAAGGAGAATGAGTACTAGAGAATGAGGACTCACCTTTCACAAAAGTGTTGGTGAATTTAGGGTCATGTGAAATATTCCTATTGTAACCAAGACCCGTCCTATCTCCTTGAGATTTACCCAATTTAAATAATTTTTCAAATTTCTCTTCACCTTGGGTAAATTTGCACTCATACTTTTGTTTGTAGCTTTCAAGTTGAGTGACTTGCTTTTTAATGGTTGAATTTTCATTTTTAACCATTATAAGTTCATTTTCAAATCCCTTACGTTTGTTTAGTTCTTCATGGGCAAGTTTTAACTCAAGTTTAAGTTTATTAACATTAGATCCAAGTTCCAAGGTTTGCAAATTATTTTGATCATTAGACAAGTTTAATTTGGATTTTAAATAGATAATGTTTTCATCTTGTTTTTTTAAAGTATCTCTTAGATTTAAGTTATCTCTATTATGCTCATCATAATTTGACTTCATATTATTTAGTTCATCTTGAGCATTAGATAAATCTTTCTTAGAGATACTCAACTTGGATTCTAAATTGTTAAAGTCTTTGTCTTGCCTTTTCAATTGATCTCTTAGCTCTAAGTTTTCCTTATTTAGTTCATCACATCCTATCTTTAATTCATTAAGTTCATCTTGAACATTAGATAGGTTATGTAAAGAGATCATGAACTTAGATTCTAAGCAATGTATTATTTCTTCTTTCTCTCTAAGTTCATCTTTTGAAGAGACTAATTCCTTGTTTAGTCTCTTAGATTCTTCTTCTAATCTTTTATTATTCTTATCAAGCTTTAAGGACAATGTATACAATTCATCATAAGCTTGGTGAATATCATCTTCATTTTCATCATTTTCTTCTTCTTTTAAGTCAAATTGAGATTTATTAATTTGAAGGTTTGAATCTCCAGTAGATGGAAGAAAGAGGGATCTAGAAGAATCTACACATGAATCTATACAATCTAAAGTAGTGGAATCCATTCTAATGGTTTTCATGAAAACACAATACTAGGGTTTTGACTCTAAGTTTTCTACACCTAATCAAGAATTCCAAAACACTTGATCCTAAAATAGAGCACGAGGCTCTGATACCAATTGAAAGTCCGGGATCCTAACCCTAGAGGGGGGGGGGTGAATAGGGTGATCTACACTTAATGACTAATCATAGCCAATTTTAATTTCTTAACAAGTAACTAGTCACATAAGATGATTTACCAAACAAGATGCGGAAGCTAACAAGAGTAATCACCACAAGCATACATCATCACACAAAGATTTATAGTGGTTCGGCCTCAATGCCTACATCCACTACCGGCTTGTGATCCAACACCCCACCGGATTTCCACTATTTATGCTTTTCAAAAGGCTAAGCAATAACCTTTACAACGATGTTTTTCTAGGCTAAACAACAACCTATCAATGTGCTTTTCTAGGCTAAGCAATAACCTTTACAAGATGCTTTTCAAAGGCTAAGCAATAACCTTAACAATAGAAAGATTTCTTCTCAAGGAAGTGTCTACACAAACACTCAAAGAGATACAATTTAAGCTCAAAACATTTGCCTCTTAAATAGGCTGATATGAAAGTTTAAATCATGATACAAACATACACAAACAACTAGCAAAGGTGTGTGCTCAAAGTGTAAGAATGTTTACTTCAATCATTTTCTAAAAGGAAGCTCACAAATGAATGCTTGATGCATTTGAAAATCTAAGCACTGAAAAAGATGATTGAAGTTATAAACCAATCACATGAAGAATTCAAACAACTTGGAAAGACATGCTACACAAGTTGTATGAAGTTTTAAAGATTAAAAACACATGTGATTGAGACAAGGATGTTTGCAAAACAATCTAGTATTCCAAGGTGATATTGTGTTTGCAAAACATCTCAACTAAAGCTAGAAATCATGCAAATATGAGATTACAAAGAATTAAACATGCATGATTTTAAATGGAATGAAAATCAAAGTTAACTTGAAAGATATACCTTTTTAAATCTCAAACATTTGATTTCCAATAAGCCTCTAGCTTTCCTAGATTATTCCCCTTCTTTAGGCTTCAAAATGGTTCCAAGATTTCATCCCCACAGCCTTGAAAAAGAAGGGAATAAAGTGGACTTTTATAAAAAAAAAAACAGTCCAACGGCTAGTTGGCCCGGTCGACCCCATGACCACGCGGTCGACCGGGTCCAACGGTCATATTGGCCAACGGCTCTTTGCGCGGTCGACCGGCCCCTGTGCGCGGTCGACCGGGTACACTGAGCTCTGAGACATTTCTACAGATTTTTTGAGAAACAGTTTCAGTGTATGCGGTCGACCTGGTGCTTGGCGCGGTCGACCGGGTACACAGGCCTGAGAAGAGTTCCAACTGATTTTTGAGAAAGTGTTTTATGAAAACATGAACTCTAGGCCAATATGTTTTATGCATACTAAAAAGATTCTAAAAATGAGATACGTATGCAAAACAAGAACCTTGATGTCAAACTTGATTTTTCAAAATCATGCATGAAGAACTAGGCTTTCAAAAATACATTTTAAGTTCTAAAACATGCAGGATGAAGTCTTTGAAAATCAAAAGCATTTTCAAGTCTAAGGTCCAGATTTCAAGGTCCAAACTATGATGAATGGGTGTGTGATCAGTTGACTGATAGAGATAGTGCTTCCATCAAATTAGCAACATACAAAAATCCTAACAGGGCGGGTCAACCTGGCCCTTGGCCGGTCGACCCAGTACACAGTGGGCTCCGTCAACCGGCCAAGGGCCAGGTCGACCGGGAGTTGTAAAATAAAATGGGTGAGCAGTATTTTGGTCAGGTTCCAGAGAACCTGACCTTGTATGGCCGGTCGATCGAGCCTCTTGGCCGGTCGACCGCGTGAACTGCAAAACAGTGATTCCCGCAGTGCAGCAGGTTATCCAACAGGGGACCTGATCCAGTGTCCCTGGTTGACCGCGCCTCTTGGCCGATCGACCGCCTGAACTGCGTAATAGAACCCAGGTTCTGTTACAGCAGTTCAATGGGTCTTTCCATTTTCCAATCTTTTTCTCTTCCTTTCTTAAACCTGATGAACAATCCAAAATATGGATTTAACAAGCAAACAAGAACCAATATGAGCATTTATTTCAAATCTAAACCAACCATTAATATCACAAAATATTAGGTGAAAACATAAATGCATTTCATCAAAACTCATTCAAAGATAAAAGTATCAATTCATCCACTTGCCTTGGGTCCCAAATCAAAGGAAAACAAGCTCCCAAGCACCCTTGCAAGCCAAGAACACAATCTCTACAAAAACCCCCAAAACAAACCCTAAAATGGGTCAAAACAATGAAGGAGAAGAGAAAGCTTTCTATAATGAAAATGTAGCTTCTCTAAGGCTAGAAGAACACAAATCTAGAAGATTAGGGAGAGAGCTTAACAATAGGTGCTCCAAATGAGCAAAGCAAGCTAAAAGAGGATCTTATGGAGATGAGATTCCTTCACAAATGGTACCAATGGGAAGCTCTTGAAGTTGTGAAGAAGATGGTGAAATCCCATTTGATGTTGGTGAAAGCTTGGTATGTTTTGATGATGGAAAAGCAAGAAGAAGAAGAAAAGAGTGCAAGAAAACCCTAGGTTGGGTGCTGTGCTAGAAAAGGGAAAAAAGAGGGAGATGAGCTCTCTTTTATAAGCAACACAAGTGGGCTCCACCAACTAGTAACCTTGTTGGGCTGAAATAGTGGTTTTCGGGACTTCGGATGAAATCGACGAAGAAGGAAGAAATGATCGTCGAAATATCTAGTTTCCAAAAACTATATGTTTCGCGGGTTTCGGGAATAACAATAATTTGGTACAGATTTGGTGTAAAAGTACTGTTTTGCCCTTGAAGCTAGAAAAGTCAAGTTTCGGGGTTTCGAACGGGAACGGGATCAACATGAAAGTTGAAGGTCTTAACGAGATAGACAAAATGGGATAAAATACAAACCAAGAAAACCAAGATAAAACCTCAAGTACACGTAAAGTCATAAACAAGGAACCTCCAAAGGGCCCCACTAATACTAAATGCACTCAAAATTCCCAAAGCTATGACAAAGCTATTCTAAACCAACTAAACCAAAATCCACTAAACCAAAACAAGACTAACACGCAACTTAATCAACACTAATCGAGATCACTCGGGTCGGGGTCTTACATCCTCCACCCCTTAGGATATTTGGTCCTCCAAATAAAACACAAAACTCACCTCAGGTAGGAGATGTGGGTACTTTTTCTGCACTTGGTCTCGCAATTCCCATATTGCGTCTTCCGGCCCATGATTCTCCCAAAGTACCTTTACCCACTGAATAGTCCGTGTCCTCAATTCTTGTTCCTTGGAGTCGATGATCCAAATAGGCTTCTCAACATAGGTAGCATCTTCTCTGATCTCTAACGGCTCATGCTAGAGTACATGTGAAGGATCGGGGACGTACTTCTTCAACATAGATACATGGAAGACGTGTTCACCAGATAGCTCGGGTGGTAAGGCTAACCTATAAGCTACTTCACCAATCTTGCTCACAATGTCAGAAGGTCCAATGTATCTCCTTGACAACTTGCCTTTCTGCCCAAATCTCAAAGTTCCTCTAGTAGGTGATACCTTTAAGAAAACCTTGTCTCCTTCTTTGAACTGTAAGTCCCTTCTGTGAGAATCTGCATAACTCTTCTGCCTACGCCGGGTTACTTCCAGATGTGCCTGAATCTGCTTAACCTTGTCACTGGTCTCAATTACCATTGTTGGTCCATGGAAACTGCGGGTACCAACCTCTTCCCAACATACAGGTGTCCTACACCTTCTGCCATACAATGCCTCGAAAGGCGCCATTCCAATGCTCGAGTGGTAACTGTTGTTGTACGCGAACTCACACAAAGGTAGAGTCTCGTCCCATTGAGTTTTGAAGTCTAACACACAAGCACGGAGCATATCCTCAAGAGTTTGAATTGTCCTCTCTGACTGGCCATCTGTCTGAGGGTGATAAGCTGTACTGAACTGTAATCTAGTACCCATAGACTCATGCAGTGTTTTCCAAAATCTTGAGACGAATCTGCTGTCTCTATCAGATGTGATGGAAACTGGCTGACCATGTCTGCTGACAATCTCACTAACAAACAACTCTGCCAATGGTAGCATGTGCATCTTCTTCCCAGTCTTCATCGGAATGAAATGAGCTGACTTGGTGAGACGGTCCACAATGACCCAAATAGCGTCATTTCCTCTTCTAGTCCTCGGTAATCCCGAAATGAAATCCATGGTTATATGCTCCCATTTCCATTCCGGAATCTCTAACGGTTGTAACAACCCTGGAGGCTTCTGGTGCTCTGCCTTAATCAACTGACATACCATACACCGAGAAACAAACGCTGCTATCTCTCTCTTCATGTTATTCCACCAAAATCTACCCTTCAAATTCTGATACATCTTCGTGCTGCCTGGATGCAGAGAATACCTCGTACTGTGAGCTTCGGTCATGATATCATTCCTTAAATCTTCAATGCTTGGCACACACAGACGGTCACGGAAGTACAAAACTCATCCACATTGCGAAAGTCAGGACAATCTGCTATCTGCTCTGAAATCTTGGCCAACTCTGGATCTTGCAACTGACTATCTTTAATCTTCTGAATGAAGAAAGGCTCTGACACTGACATGTTAGCTAAGAAAACACCCTTCTCAAGCGGTTGCAAGTCTATTCTCAACTCCTCAAATTGCTCAAAGATACATGTGCCACTGAGATTTGCCATGCCCACTGATTTCCTGCTTAAAGCATCGGCAACTACATTTGCCTTCCCTGGATGATATTTGATTGGAAAATCATAATCCTTGATATACTCCATCCATCTTCTCTGCCTCATGTTCAATTCCTTCTGTGAGAACAGGTACTGTAAGTTGCGGTGATCGGAGTGAACCTCAAATCTCTCTCCATATAGATAATGTCTCCACATCTTCAATGCGAAAACAATCGCTGCTAACTCAAGATCATGTGTTGCATAGTTTTTCTCATGATCTTTCAACTGACGGGATCCATAAGCTATCACTTTCCCTTCCTGCATCAACACACAACCAAGTCCAATGTTCGAAGCATTGGTAAAGATGGTTAAACCGCCGCTTCCGGATGGCAAGGTAAGGACTGGTGCTGTGGTTAATCTCTTCTTAAGCTCTTGGAAGCTAACTTCACACTTGTCTGACTATACATATGGCACATTCTTCCTTGTTAACTTCGTCAAAGGTGACGCAATCGACGAAAATCCCTGAACAAACCTCCGATAATAGCCTGCCAATCCCAGAAAACTCCTGATTTCTGACACATTCTTCGGTCTTTCCCACTGTACCACTGCCTCAATCTTGGATGGATCTACTGACAAGCCTTCTCTGGAGATAATGTGCCCCAAAAATGCTCTACTTGTTCCAGCCAAAATTCACACTTACTGAGTTTTGCATACAGCTGGTTCTCTCTCAGAAGCTGTAAGGCTATTCTCAAGTGCTCTTCATGCTCTTCTTTGGTCTTGGAGTACACGAAAATATCATCAATGAACACCACTATAAACTGATCTAGGTACTCTGCGAATATCTTGTTCATCAATGCCATAAACACTGCTGGTGCATTTGTCAATCCAAATGGCATCACCAAAAACTCATAGTGCCCATATCTAGTCCGGAAAGCTATCTTCAATACATCTGACTCTCTGACTCTAAGCTGGTGGTAACCAGATCTCAAATCAATCTTCGAAAAGTAAGAAGCACCTTGTAACTGATCAAACAGTTCATCTATCCTTGACAATGGATACTTGTTCTTGATGGTCACTTGGTTCAATCTCCGGTAATCAATGCACATTCTCATGGAACCGTCCTTCTTCTTAACGAACAACACTGGAGCTCCCCACGGTGAAACACTAGGTCTTACAAAACCTTTGTCCAACAATTCTTGCAATTGTGCTTTCAATTCTCCCAATTCCGCCGGAGCCATTCTATAAGGTGCAATGGATATCGGAGTAGTCCCTGGTAATAACTCGATAGTGAAATCAATCTCTCTAATGGGTGCTAAACCTGGGATCTCCTCCGGAAAAACATCCGGGAATTCCCGAACAATTGGGATATCCTCCACCCCTTGGGACCGTTTATCCTCCGTGATAAACGCCAAATAGGCCTCACATCTACCCTTCAGAAGTCTATCAGCCTTCAACGCTAAAATAAACCCTGTACTAGGATTACTCCTGTCTCCTCGAAACAGTACTCCTGCTGGTATCTCTTCTAATTTGAAGGTGAGGGTCTTATAGAAACAATCCATTGTAGCATGGTACCCTGCTAACCAGTCCATCCCTAGGATGATATCAAAATCAAACATCTCCAATAAAATAAGATTTGCTGGTAACTCTAACCCTCCTATCATGACTGAACAACTAGGGTAAAAAGTCCTACATATAACTTCTTTACCTATGGGAGTAGCCACAGTCAATAGGAAATCCATATCTCTAGCATGCATATCAATCAACTTTGCAAATCTGGGAGAGATAAAAGAGTGGGTAGAGCCAGGGTAAAACAAAACCCTAGCTTGGAATCCACAAACAAAAAGTGTACCTTCCACTACATCTCCAGCTGCCTCTGCATCAGCTCTGTTGATAGCATAAATCTGTCCTCTCTGCTGTGGCCTATTCTGAGCTTACTGTGGCCTGCCTGCATTCCTATTCTGTTGTGGAGGACGCTGATTCTGATTCTGTCCTTGCTGACGGGCTTGCTGCTGCTGCTGTGGCCTATACTGCTGCTGTGGGGCTTGCTGCTGAAGAGGTCTAGCTTGGTTCTACACAACCATTGCATTCTGAGGTGGTGCTGGACGCAGTGCCCCTTGCTGCTGCTGATTCTGCCTGTTCTGCCTCGGGCAGTCCCTCATCTGATGGAACATGGAACCATATCTGAAGCATGCCCCAGTGATGGTACGACACTGGGCACTCTCGTGGTTCTTCTCACAATGTGTACACACCAAAGGATTCTGCACATTCTGCTCTTGCCTCTGCCTCTTATGCTAATGGTTCCTCTGCTGACTGTTCTGTTGCTGCTACTATCCCTTACCTTGGACTCTGAGGATCTTATGGTGGAAGTTCTCAAATTTATAAGCCCTCTTGACTGCCTCTTCGAAGGTTGTAGGTGGTACAACCCCGGTAGCATCCCTCTCAATGATGGGATTCAGGCCTTCAAGAAACGCAGCTATCTTCTTTTCAACAGTGTCCGCTAGTTCAGGAGCATATCTAGACAATCTCTCGAATTTAGTGAGGTATTCGAGGACTGTCATGTTGCCCTGAACAAGCTGCTGAAATTCCACTACCTTCTGCCTCCTGATATGAGTGGGCACATACTTTTCCCCAAACTGCCTCTTGAAGCTAGCCCATGCCACTGCATCTGGCATGTGCCTGTACTCTTCCCTCACTGTCTTCCACCAGATATCTGCTGAACCGGTGAAGAGTGATGTTGCAAGCTGGACCCGTTTTCTTCCTGTGCACTGGAAGATCTCAAAGATGTTCTCCGTGTGCTCCAGCCAATCGTCTGCAGCTAAGGGATCCTCTGTCCCGAAGAATTCTTTGAATTCTTTCGGGCCTCTCTTCCTGAACTTCTCAAATAAGGCATTTGGGTCATGCTCCCTCTGATTAATAACAATAGCAGGTTGAGCTTGCATAGGCTCGGGCCTCCTCTATAACACCTCTAGCAGTTGCCTCCGGATATCTTGCAATTCCCTAGCATGATCCTCATCTTTCTTAAGCATTTGTTCTTGCAGTCTAGCCTGATTCTCATTAGCCTGTCTTTGTTGATCCAACATAGCCCGCATCATTTCTTGGAATTGGTTTTGCATGGTATTGTCGGGAATGTCTTCTTGGACTGGCCCTGTGTGCTCATTGTTACTTGCTGTGAGATTGCCGTTTACTGGCCTCTTTCGAGTGGCATAATGCTGCAAAATAATTTGTTAGCACATAATTATACAATAAGGGTCACACAATGCTCACACGATACTAACTAACGAAAACTCTAACGAATCCTCGCCACGTCCTTAGGATTTCTAATTTCTTTTAGTTGCTTGAAACACGTCTCGCTCTGATACCAGTCTGTCACGACCCCGGACCGGGTCATCGGGCCTGATCCGGGATCGGGACTAATTTTGTATGTGTATGAAGTATTTTAAAACCCAAAACGTATACGAGTCCATCAAGAAGGATGCCACTCGTACACGCGATTTCCCACAGGTGTCCGCGGTGAGGATATCACATCAACATGAATATTTCTTTTTTGTGCGGAAGCGGTGTGTAGCAAATCTATTTCATACATTCATGTCCAAGATACAAGATTAACACATGTTTCACAATAGTATCAAAATGAGCAATGATAATTAAAGCTATAACCCCAAAGGAAAGTTAAGGTTTACAATAATATATTTTAATTACATTGTTCCCAAAAATAGAGGCCAACAAAGGCCAATATAAATCCAATAACAAGTTCCCCAAAAGAATGGTTAGTCACTATCCCCAAAATGTTACGTAGCTCAAGCACCCGAATGTCTAGACGACATCATCGGGGTGCCACTCAACTAGACGTTGCGGTTCTCCGACCGCCTCCTTGTGCTCCTCCTCGGGGAGGCCGATAACGGGACCTGAGTACCAAAGCAAAGGGTCAAATACAACGGTTTGGCAAACGGGTGAAAAGACATAACAATAAAGAAATTACCTTGGAAAAACATTTAATTCTGTCAAGCAATAAGTTTCATAAAACAAAAGAAACATTTATTTAAATACATATGCAATATAAAACATGTAAGGTATCCAAGAAAACGGGAAACAGATAAGATGGCAACCACACATAGCTAAGTCCTCTATCACCGAAGTGACACAAGCATATCGGGATGTTGTCTCAGTCACCGAAGTGAGGAGATGCAACATAAGTAACACATACATATACATACTATAATACGGGACGGGACCACGGTAGCGAACCGGGTATCGGGACAAGACCACGGTAATAACCGGGTAGCGGGATCCAAACTACTGCTGGCGGGACGGGAAAGGGTCTCCAAGTCGGTGGATCAAACCGACAAGGAAAGCCAAGCTTAGTGGTGCCGACTCATAGGTCAAATCATGTAAAACAAGACATATACAAATCATATGTAATGCACTTAAATAAACGGGCGGGACGGGGTGCTTAAAAGCACTAATTTCATTTTTAAACGGGAAGTGCATATTGGGGCTAGCAAAAGCTCTAGTTGCAAATTCGATGTTTTCGGGAATGATAAATCACATTTCTTGAAATTCGGGACAAGTATCGGGATTCGATGTAAATCAAGTGAATAAGGGCCCCGTATATCGATTGTAATGATCACTTGGTTCTCCTTGAGTTTAGAGACATTCCGGGCTCTTTATGCACCTTAGGTATTCAAATTTTAATCAGATTTTAAATAAACAAGACATAATAGGGATGGGATCCTAAGCATAATATCAATCTAGTAGTACCTTACAACCTACTCAGTCATCGAAAGGAAAACGGATTCGCGATACCCAAACAAACCAATTTCGCATTTAGATAAAAGAAAGGATATCCCGTCGTTCTGTACCGTTCAAGATTGAATTAGGTTAAGTACCGATACAACCGGATTAACCGTGAGGAAATGTCGGTTCAACCATCCTCAAAAGAAGTCAAACGGGTCCACAAAAGGGTCACTAAGTTCCACTTAAAGCCCATCTAACATAGGGCAAAAATCCATATTCCAGCAGGTTTTCCTGTTGGGCGGGTCGACTGAGACCTTGGCCAGTCGACCCAGTACACAGTGGGCTCGGTCGACCGGCCAAGGGCCAGGTCGACCGGGAGTTGTAAAATAAAATGGGTGAACAGTATTTCAGTCAGGTTCCAGAGAACCTGACCCCTGTGTGGCCGGTCGACCGAGCCCCTTGGCCGGTCGACCGCGTGAACTGCTAAATAGTGATTCCCGCAGTGCAGCAGGTCATCCAACAGGGGACCTGATCCAGTGTCCTCGGTCGACCGCGCCCCTTGGCCGGTCGACCGCGTGAACTGCGTAACAGAACCCAGTTTCTGTTACAGCAGTTCAATGGGTCTTTCCATTTTCCAATCTTTTTCTCTTCCTTTCTTAAACCTGATGAACAATCCAAAACATGGATTTGACAAGCTAACAAGAACCAATATGAGCATTTATTTCAAATCTAAACCAACCATTAATATCACAAAATATTAGGTGAAAACATAAATGCATTTCATCAAAACTCATTCAAAGATAAAAGTATCAATTCATCCACTTGCCTTGGGTCCCAAATCAAAGCAAAACAAGCTCCCAAGCACCCTTGCAAGCCAAGAACACAATCTCTACAAAAACCCCCAAAACAAACCCTAAAATGGGTCAAAACAATGAAGGAGAAGAGGAAGCTTCTATAATGAAAATGTAGCTTCTCTAAGGCTAGAAGAACACAAATCTAGAAGATTAGGGAGAGAGCTTACCAATAGGTGCTCCAAATGAGCAAAGCAAGCTAAAAGAGGATCTTATGGAGATGAGATTCCTTCACAAATGGTACCAATGGGAAGCTCTTGAAGTTGTGAAGAAGATGGTGAAATCCCATTTGATGTTAGTGAAAGCTTGGTGATGTTTTGATGATGGAAAAGTAAGAAGAAGAAGAAAAGAGTGCAAGAAAACTCTAGGTTGGGTGCTGTGCTGGAAAAGGGAAAAAGGAGGGAGATGAGCTCTCTTTTATAAGCAACACAAGTGGGCTCCACCAACTAGTAACCTTGTTGGGCTGAAATAGTGGTTTTCGGGACTTCGGATGAAATCGACGAAGAAGGAAGAAATGATCGTCGAAATATCTAGTTTCCAAAAACTATATGTTTCGCGGGTTTCGGGAATAACAATAATTTGGTACAGATTTGGTGTAAAAGTACTGTTTTGCCCTTGAAGCTAGAAAAGTCAAGTTTCGGGGTTTCGAACGGGAATGGGATCAACATGAAAGTTGAAGGTTTTAACGAGATAGACAAAACGGGATAAAATACAAACCAAGAAAACCAAGATAAAACCTCAAGTACACGTAAAGTCATAAACAAGGAACCCCCAAAGGGCCCCACTAATACCAAAGGCACTCAAAATTCCCAAAGCTATGACAAAGCTATTCTAAACCAACTAAACCAAAATCCACTAAACCAAAACAAGAGTAACACGCAACTTAATCAACACTAATCGAGATCACTCGGGTCGGGGTCTTACACGAGGCCACTACAGAAAGGGGAGAACCGGTTGAAGCACTCACCCGTGTGGTCTTAAATTTAGACCTCCCTGATAGAAGAGTATACATTGGCTCTTCTCTTCCTGAGGATCTAGTCCGCCACTTAACCAACTTTCTGAAGAATAACATGGACATCTTCGCATGGTCACATGCGGATCTTGAAGGGATTGATCCTGAAGTCGCCACTCACCGCCTCAATGTCGACCCTCGCCACAAGCCTATCCGACAAAAGCTACGAGGCGCCTCCACTGAAAGGGCCCAAGCAATGGACAAGGAGGTCGGGAAGCTAATAAAGAATGGAGCTGTCAGGGAGGTAGTATACCCTGAATGGCTCTCGAATGTCGTGATGGTAACAAAGGCAAATGGGAAGTGGCGCCTATTCGTCGATTTCACTGACCTTAACAAGGCATGTCCAAAGGACTGCTTCCCGTTGCCCAGGATTGATCTCCTCATCGACGCCACAGCAGGACATGAACTCCTCTCCTTCTTGGATGCCTATTCTGGATACAACCAGATCAGCATGCATCCCCCCAGATCAAGAGAAGACGTCGTTCATCACCCCGAAGTGGACCTATTGCTACAGGGTCATGCCTTTCGGGTTGAAAAATGCAGGTGCAACCTACCAACTCCTAGTGAACAAAATGTTTCACTCACAGATTGGGCGGACCATGGAGGTTTATGTGGACGACATGTTGGTGAAGAGCCTCGCCGCCGCAGATCACATCAACCATCTCCAAGAAACTTTCAGTATTCTCAGGCTCTATCGCATGAAGTTGAATCCTGAGAAGTGTGCCTTTGGCGTGTGGTCGGGGAAATTCTTGGGCTTCATGGTCAACCAGAGGGGAATAGAGGCAAACCCCGATAAAATCAAGGCTATACTGGACATGAGGTCGCCCACTTCCACCAAGGAGCTGCAACGCCTCAATGGAAGGGTTGCAGCACTTAACAGATTTGTTTCCAAGTCTGCAGACAAGTGCTTGCATTTTTTCAAAATCCTCAGGAAAACTTTCGAGTGGGGACCTGAGGCTGAGGAGGCATTCCAGAAGCTTAAAGCCTACTTGGCCGCTTCCCCTCTTCTTTCACATGCTGCACCTGGCGAGGTGTTATATTTGTATCTCTCTGCTTCTCCCTCAGCGGTCAGTTCTGTCCTCATCAGAAATCATGATGGAGTGCAAAATCCCATCTATTATGTAAGCAGAGCATACCGAGGGGCAGAGCCCAGATACTCGGAGTTGGAAAAACTGGCGCTCGCCTTCATCTCGACAGCAAGGCGGCTACGACATTATTTTCAGAGCCATATAATTGTTATAGTTATTGATCAGCCTCTGAAGAGAATCCTCGGAAACCCAGACGTATCCGGGAGACTTGTCAAGTGGGCAGTAGAACTAGGCGAGTTCGATGTCCAGTACCAGCCAAGGACCGCCATCAAAGCACAGGCCCTGGCCAACTTCGTAGTTGAATTTACATACTCTGTTGACCCCGGCGCCCAAGTCAATCTACCACCTACCGAAGATATCCAGAAGAGCATCCAGGGCTCCCAGCCTCTTCCACACTCCAAGGCCCCGAACACACAAGACCCCCTGGGCACCCAGGAGGCCTCCCCCTCAAGCCTGGGCGCCCAGGGGACCTCCTCCTCAGCGCCCAAAGCCCCTTGGGCGCCCAGGAGGCCTCCCCCTTAGGCCTAGGCGCCCAGGGGACGTCCTCCACGGGCGCCCAGAGCCTCCTAGGCGCCCAGGAGGCTTCTCCCTCAGGCCTGGGCGCCCAGGGGACCTCCTCCTCAGGCGCCCAGAGCCCCCTGGGCTCCCAGGAGACCTCCCCCTCAGGCCTGGACTCCCAAGGGACCTCCACAGCAAACACCAGAGACCCCTTGCATGTCCAGTCTCATCCAGGCGATCAGATTCTTTCGCAACAACCGCTTTGGAGAGTATATGTTGATGGCTCGGCAACCAGTGAAGGAAGTGGAGCTGGCTTCATCCTAATCAGCCCCGATGGTACGCCCATTAAGTACGCAGTGAAACTCTACTTCATTGCCTCTAACAATGAAGCAGAATATGAGGCCCTCCTCTCTGGTCTGAGATTGGCGATAGAGATGGACGCCTTGTCCCTTGTTGCTTACAGTGATTCACAACTGGTGGTCAATCAGGTAAATGGGGAATTCGAAGCAAAAGAGGAAAGAATGCAGGAGTAACTCCGCATGGTGAAAAGGTTGATCCCGCATTTCCAATGCTTCCAGATTTGTCACATCCCTCGAGGGGAAAATATGGCAGCGGATACCCTCGCCAAGCTCGCCTCATCGTTGGAGGCCTCACCCGCCGAGCCAACATTCATTGGGCACCAGTTGGAGCCGAGTAAGTTAGATGTAAGTACTACAAACATCAACTGTGCAACGGATGAGTCAAACTGGATGACCCCCATAAGGGCGTACCTCCAAGAAGGTACAAAGCCAGATGATCCCCTCGAGGCCAAAAAACTTAGGATGAGGGCTTCAAAGTTCACTCTTCTGCAAAACACTCTCTACAAAAAAGGTTACTGCTTACCTCTGTTGCGCTGCCTTTCACCTGAGGAAGCCGACTACGCCCTCCGTGAAATTCACGAAGGGATCTGCAGGAATCACTCTGGAGGGCGCTCCCTTGCCCTCAAAGCACTAAGGCAAGGATTCTTTTGGCCTACCATGGTGAAGGACACCAAAGAATTTTCCAAAAAATGGATTCTTTTGGCCTACCATGGTGAAGGACGCCAAAGAACTTTCCAAAAAATGCGACAAGTGTCAACGCTTCGCCACTGTGCCAAGTGTCAAACCCCAACCCAGGATTGACCCAATAGTGTTTTCTTAGTGTGTGCTTAGTCTTAATCAGGTTTAGTTACCGTGGGTTAGAGTATGATTAGTTTTAGTCATGGTTATAGCTTTTGGGAGTTTCGAGAATGTTTAGTGTTAACTAGGCACACTCAGGAAGGCCTGGGTATACGTGCAAGCGTGGGAAGATCGTGTTTGGTTTTGTGTTAATTGTGAATTTCATTTCATTTGAATGGTTTTATGATTATGTACAACTTTCGTATTTAGCCCGTCTGTATTTGTAGCCCAGAAACTCAAATTTCGGCCAAAAAGGGTAAAATAGCCTTTTCACACTTAAATCTGGACAAAATTTTCGAGATCTCAAAACCGTATCAAAAATATACTTTTCAGACCATCATCTTCTTCCTCTCACCTCAAGCTTTCCATTGATGCCATTCTTGTTGGATTTCTAGTTGGGCAAGCTCTCCATTTACTTCCTTGCATCTTGTTTGGGCACCTCTAGGTAAGAGCTCCTACCCATCTCTTCAATGGAGTTCTTTTGACTCCTAATGATCATGTTTTTCTAACTTTCAACACCCATTTCGAAATGGGTTGCTTGGTTGCTTTTTTGGGTGAGTTTTTGAATGAGTTTCATGGGGTTTTTGTAGTTCTTGGCTTGGCTCTTGGGTGGGAGTGCTAGAAGGAAAGTTTTGTTAGCACTTGGGCAAGGCAAGTATTCTCTTTAGGTTGTTTGTGCATGTGTGTTCATGGATTTCACTATTTCTCTTGAAATTTCCATATGATTTGTCATTTGGTATTAATGCTTTGTTTTACTAGATTTTCATGTTGTGAATTTACTTTAGAAATTACAAGCATGCCAAATAGCTTTCCAAACTTTCAGATTTCATCATTTTTAATTTGGCCTTACCTTTTTGAAGTTTGGATTTGTTATGATAAGAATGCGATTGAATGATTGTGAAATGGGTTTTTATATTAATGACTTGTTTAGGTTTGAAATAAATGCCCCATAGTGAGTCTTGTTAGCTTGTTATATTCATGAATCAAATTGCTAATCAGGTTGGAAAGAATGTAGAAAAGGAAGGGAGAAATGGATGGACCACTGAACTGCAGAAATTAGAACTGAGTTCTGTTTCCGCAGTTCACGCGGTCGACCGGCCAAGGGGCGCGGTCGACCGGGCACACTGGATTTGGTCCCCTGTTGGATGACCTGATGCACTGCGGGAACTTCTGTTTCCGCAGTTCACGCGGTCGACCGGCCAAGGGGCGCGGTCGACCGGCGACACAAGGTCAGGTTCCCTGGAACCTGACCAAAACACTATACACCATTTAAAGTTACAACTGCCGGTCCACCGGGCCTTGGCCGGCCGACCGGGCTCACTGTGTACGCGGTCGACCGGGCCAACTGGAATTTTCCCTTTTTGGGAGGATTTTTACCCATTTACATATTCTTTAAAATTTTGAAAACTAGGCTATATTAAGGACTTTAACTTGACATTATGTAATTGGAACTCCAAGATATGTACTAACTTCGGGGACACCAAACCTTGTATTTTAATAATAGAGTTCCAATCACACACGGGTCAACGAATAGCCTAAGCATGTACTTGATGAAATTATCGTGTTTTGAACGTTGGTTTAATACCGCAAGTCATATCGTGTACTCGCTTTGAAGTCAAGTTTTAAGCTCGTTCTAAGATTTGTTTCAAGAAGTAAATGGGGATCACTTCTTAAGTTGTGAGCATATATATATTATGCGTTTCGCTAGCCGTGCTGTGTCTTGTTTTGATAAGTGATCTCCCTTTTTATTCAGACATGTTTGTATCGCGTGTTTTATGCATTCATGAATTCAAGTGAACACCACAGAGTTTGAACTGCCCTTTCAGTCTGATCCACTGTCTGGGGGTCCTTAAACATGTGTACTATCTGCAGATTAGTCGTGTATTTATTACACATCGTGAGTGTCCGGTTCCGCGGCCGGAATCCCGTATTTGTGGGAATCGTGTCGTGTAATATTATGTATAATCATGCTTGTTGTGCGTGCTTACTCTTTTCATTATAAATGATAGAGAAATGATGGGCTCTTTGTGGATTTACGATTCATGATATATATTATGTATTCATGCTAGTTTGTCATAAATTCTGAAATGTTATTCAGTCAAGTATTCATTCTTGATTTAATAAATTGTTTTATATGTTTTCGATTAAATATTGTTTTTCCATGCTTTCACCTAAATTGATTACCTGCCAAACCGTTGTGTTTGATGCTTGTATTTTGGTGCCCAAGTGCAGGAGGTTATCCCTTTGAGGAGGAGTGCCAGGAGGAGGCTGTTGAGCCTACCTTAGCTCGTGAGTGGCAACCCGAACGGCGTCATCTAGACGTCGGGACGGGTCATGAGTTCCGATGTATCACTTTTTGGGCTTTATATACTTTTGGTATTGTATTGGCCTTTGTTGGCCTTTTATTTTGGGATTGTAACAACTTAACACACTTGGTTAATTTTGTAACTTAAACTATTATGGGAATGCCTTGTTATATCTCCTTTCTGATATTTTAGTTTCGATGACAATTATGTTCTTATTCTGCTATGATTTATTATGGTGTGATTTGCTACACGCTTCCGCCTATTTGATCTTGTGAGTTGGTTTCCCGTGTCCTCGGAACCCTCACCGCGGGAACCTATGGGAGATTTAATCATCTTACAATCACCACCATCACAGTCGCGATGGGGCCCGGGTCTCGGTCCGGGGTCGCGACAGGACTGGTATCAGAGCGGGACTTGTTTCAGGCACTTAAAAAGAAACTAGAAAGATCTTAGGATCGTGGCGAGGGTTCGTGAGTTCGTTAGAATTGCTTAGTGTGACGTCTAGGAAACCATTTGACCATATTTATTGTGTACTAACTCTTTGTTTTACAGCAATGCCTCCTAGAAAAGCTCCTCCCATCAATGCCTCGGCTAGTAATCAGAATGAGACTGATCAGAATGCGACACCCACAGCTAATCAATTTCTGGAACTTATGCAAGCAATGTTAGCACAGCAGAACCCTTGAAACACAACTA
>QPKB01000006.1:49879623-49956467 GCA_003546025.1 Camphora micrantha
GAATTTACTTTAGAAATTGCAAGCATGCCAAATAGCTTTCCAAACTTTCAGATTTCATCATTTTTAATTTGGCCTTACTTTTTTGAAGTTTGGATTTGTTATGATAAGAATGGGATTGAATGATTGTGAAATGGGTTTTTATATTAATGACTTGTTTAGGTTTGAAATAAATGCCCCATAGTGAGTCTTGTTAGCTTGTTATATTCATGAATCAAATTGCCAATCAGGTTGGAAAGAATGTAGAAAAGGAAGGGAGAAATTGATGGACCACTGAACTGCAGAAATTAGAACTGGGTTCTGTTTCCGCAGTTCGCGCGGTCGACCGGCCAAGGGGCGCGGTCGACCGGGCACACTAGATTTGGTCCCCTGTTGGATGACCTGATGCACTGCGGGAACTTCTGTTTCCGCAGTTCACGCGGTCGACCGGCCAAGGGGCGCGGTCGACCGGCGACACAAGTTTCAGGTTCCCTGGAACCTGACCAAAACACTGTACACCATTTAAAGTTACAACTGCAGGTCGACCGGGCCTTAGCCGGTCGACCGGCCAAGGGCCAGGTCGATCGGGCCAATTGGAATTTTCCCTTTTTGGGAGGATTTTTACCCATTTACATATTCTTTAAAAATTTGAAAACTAGGCTATATTAAGGACTTTAACTTGACATTATGTAATTGGAACCCCAAGATATGTACTAACTTCGGGGACACCAATCCTTGTATTTTAATAATAGAGTTCCAATCACACAAGGGTCAACGAATAGCCTAAGCATGTACTTGATGAAATTATCGTATTTTGAACGTTGGTTTAATACCGCAAGTCATATCGTGTACTCGCTTTGAAGTCAAGTTTTAAGCTCGTTCTAAGATTTGTTTCAAGAAGTAAATGGGGATCACTTCTTAAGTTGTGAGCATATATATATTATGCGTTTCGCTAGCCGTCCTGTGTCTTGTTTTGATAAGTGATCTCCCCTTTTATTCAGACGTGTTTGTATCGCGTGTTTTATGCATTCATGAATTCAAGTGAACACCACAGAGTTTGGACTGCCCTTTCAGTCTGATCCACTGTCTGGGGGTCTTTAAACATGTGTACTATCTGCAGATTAGTAGTGTATTTATTACACATCGTGCGTGTCCGGTTCCGCGGCCGGAATCCCGTATTTGTGGGAATTGTGTCGTGTTATATTATGTATAATCGTGCTTGTTGTGCGTGCTTACTCTTTTCATTATAAATGATAGAGAAAGGATGGGCTCTTTGTGGATTTACGATTCATGATATATATTATGAATTCATGCTAGTTTGTCATAAATTCTGAAATGTTCTTCAGTCAAGTATTCATTCTTGATTTAATAAATTGTTTTATATGTTTTCGATTAAATATTGTTTTTCCATGCTTTCACCTAAATTGATTACCTGCCAAACCGTTCTGTTTGATGCTTGCATTTTGGTGCCCAAGTGCAGGAGGTTATCCCTTTGAGGAGGAGTGCCAGGAGGAGGCTGTTGAGCCTACCTTAGCTCGCGAGTGGCAACCCAACGACGTCATCTAGACGTCAGGACGGGTCATGAGTTCCGATGTATCACTTTTTGGGCTTTATATACTTTTGGTATTGTATTGGCCTTTGTTGGCCTTTTATTTTGGGATTGTAACAACTTAACACAGTTAGTTAATTTTGTAATTTGAACTATTATGGGAATGCCTTGTTATATCTCCTCTCTGATATTTTAGTTTCGATGACAATTATGTTCATATTCTGTTATGATTTATTATGGTGTGATTTGCTACACGCTTCCGCCTATTTGATCTTGTGAGTTGGTTTCCCGTGTCCTCGGAACCCTCACCGCGGGAACCTGTGGGAGATTTAATCATCTTACAATCACCACCATCACAGTCGCGACGGGGCCCGGGTCTCGGTCCGGGGTCGCGACACCAAGGCAGCCACCGGAGGAGCTAACTTCAATTTCAAGCCCGTGGCCTTTCTCCAAATGGGGCATTGATATCTTGGGCCCCCTTCCATTGAGCAGAGGACAGTGTAAATTTGTAGTCATTGCCATTGACTACTTCACAAAATGGGCGGAGGCAGAACCCTTAGCAAAAATAACAAACTCAAAGGTAAAAGACTTCGTCTGGAAAAACCTAGTCTGTCGCTTTGGGATACCTCACGCCATTATTAGTGACAATGGCAAGCAGTTTGATAACAAACTCTTCAACACCTTCTGCTCCGACCTCCATATAAAGCAGCCTCATTCCAGTCCGGCACACCCACAAGCAAATGGGCAGGCAGAAGTCATGGTAAGAACGGTCCTTCGCAACCTGAAGACAAGGCTCGAAAGAGCGAAGGGTCTTTGGGTTGACGAGCTCCCAGGAGTGTTATGGGCCTATCGAACCACACCGAGAACTCCCATTGGGGAAACTCCTTTCTCTCTCACTTTCGGGACTGAGGCAGTTATCCCCGTCGAGATAGGTGTACACTCTTCAAGGGTCCATCACCATGACCCTGTCACCAACGAGGAAGGACTCCGCATCAACCTCGATTTGATAGAGGAGGCAAGGGAGATGGCTATGGTTCGTAATGCGGAGTACAAATGACGCATGGCAAAGTACTACAACTCGAGGGTGAAGCCTCGTTCCTTTCAACCGGGAAACCTAGTCCTTAAAAAGGTGATCCTCGCCACGAAGGACTCTCGCGAAGGAAAGCTGGGACCAAACTGGTAGGGGCCGTACATCATAACAGAAGTAGTAAGGCCAGACACCTACAAAATCCAAAATTCTAAAGGAAAGGTCTTACTCCATCCATGGAATGCGGAACATTTGAAGAGGTACTATCAGTGACATTTTAAAAGAGCTAGAGTAGCCAGAGTAGTGAAGGTGTGGGGTTTAAGTTGTTTTTTTGTTGTTTATACCTTTTCATTGACATTGTTCGAGCAGTAAGGAATGGAGGAATAAAACACTACATTTTGTGAGAAATAATCCTTGTATTTTTATTCAATTACCAAAAGTTAGACTGTAAATTGCCTTTCTAAAAAAAAAAAACAAGAAGAAAAAAAAAAGAGTACAGCAAAAGCCTTTGCCTCCTAATCACTCTCAGAGCTGCCCTCTTCATCCTCATCATCATCCTCATCATCATCCCCAGCATCGTCATCATCATCCTTGTCGGAGCGGCCACTGCTATCATCAGGCGCCTTAGTCGACACGAAGCTTGAGAAATCAATATCTGGAAAGGCAGTAGAGATCTTCCCCCGAAGCTCCTCGTAGCCATCAATGAAGGCATCGGCGAGACCATCCGCTAACTCCTTCTCAGCCGGAGAAGCTCTATCGTGTACCGCCTTTATCTCTGTCACCATGACACTCTCTCTGAGCAACACCCTCTCGCGGATTTGTGCAAGCTCAGCCTCATTGAGCGAAGCCCTCTCGCGGGCCTTCACTAGCTCAGCCTCACTGAGCGAAGCCCTCTTGCGGGCCTTCACTAGCTCAGCCTCTGCCTTGGTCGCCCTCTCGCGGGCTGCCGAGGGCTCAACCTCTACCCTGGTCATCCTCTCGCGGGCTGCCGAGAGCTCAGTCTCGAACCTGGTCGCCCTCTCGCGGGCCGCCGCAAGATCAGCCTCAGAAGCTCCTCTAGCAGCTTCAAGAGCGGCAATCTTCCGTCGAGCAATGGAGAGCTCCTTTTGCATACTCTCATTCTCCTACTTCAGCTGAGTGTTATGTCGGGCCCTTGACAGCAAGCAGACGGATGCAGTGGAAGCCTGGAGCAATAAGAGACAAAGAAAATGAGAGTACACATAAAAAAAATATGAAAGTCTGGAGAAAAGGAAACAGTAAGCCTTTACTTGAGCCAGACCCTCTAAGAATGTGTCAATGACCCTCTCGGTACCCAAAGCATTGATCTGCGTAACCTCAGGAGGAAACACAAATCTCCCGAGCTTTTCCCGAATCACCAGCGGATTGCCCAGCATGGGACCAGCCCAAGCTGGTACCCCTACAGGAGCCCTCGAGTGTGAGGGACACGAATGAGTGGTAGAAGGTACAGTTGGAGAAGAAGACTCAGGAGCAGCAATCGTGGCGGAGGAGCTCGCTGGCGGAGGAGACGCTGTGGGAGAGGCCGCCCGTTGAGAACACAGCCGTGCCTCCGCTGAAGGGGTGGATGAGAGAGAGCTCGCCTTAAAAATCACCAGTGGAGAGTTCCCCCTTGAGGTGCTGTCTACCCTCGCCGCCTTGGAAGGAGGGGCACTCCTAAGGTGAGCCCCAGAAGGAGGGGTACTCCTACTCGAAAGGCGAGCCCCAATCACCTCTCTGTCTACTGCTGCAGAAGCAAAAGTGTTACTTAGATATGGAATATCAGGTAAATATAAAAAAAAAGGCAGAAGTCAAGTACCTTTTCTTTTCACTGGAGATTTCAGAGAGGGGCCACTAGCTCCACTACTCTCTTTGGGCAAGAGAATCCCTAAGTCTTTCTCAGGACAAGCCCTCACGGCCTGCAGCTTCCATTCCTGACTCATGGAGAGCACTGGCGCCTCTACAAAAGGGCAATGGGTAAGCACATAAAAAAATGGAATATAAATAAATAAAGAGAAGGAGCAGTAAGTGAATGACTTACCAAGTTTCTTGGTGTCACCCCATCGTGTTGGCACCAAAGCCCGGTCTGTCTCAGTGGCCCACTCTCCACCAATAAAGAAGAAACGAGATTTCTAACTATGGTAGTTGGAACGCAGACCCGTAAGCAGCTTGCCACCCCTAAGGGTAAGATAGTACCATCCCCTATTAGGGGCTGGAGACTCAATTAGGCTGTAGGCAGCATGAAACTCCACAGGTGAAGCATCCTCGTTATGAACCCTCCTCCATAATACAAGAAAGTCGAGCAGAACCCTCCAGCCATTGGGTGCTAACCACCCCGGGGTTAATGAAAAGTAATGGAGAATGCGGCAAATGGAGGAAGGCATGGGGAACCTCAGCCCGGCTTCGAGCATCTCTTCATAAGTGACAATATCGCCCAAAGAGTCATCGCAAGCGGGCTCGTCCGTTTCAGCCCGACGGCATAGCACAGTTGGAGGAATATGATAAGAAGAAGCCACCTTCAAAATGTCACTGTTAGTGTTGAACACACTAAGAATGGTGCTCACCTTGGATACGTCGTCGTCGACAACCACTTTTCCTCGATACCTTTTGCAATGAGAACGTATCGTACCCACTGCCGCGGCATTCCAAATGCTCTATTTGATGCTAGAAATCAGAATTCCAAACCACTTGAAAACGCACTTAAAGCCTTATGAATTTTCAGAATTCCAAATGCTAGAAGTGGGTTAAGCATTTGGAATTTTACTTTGGGGGTGGGGGGGGGGGGGGCAGCATTTGGAATTCTTGGAATTCCACCAGACAAGAATTCTCACAATTCTTCTAACGAAATAGGCCCTTAGACAAGGTTATAATGGTCAGAATTATGGAACTGGTAGAGGTAGAGGTAGAGGTAGAGGAGGCCGAGGTCGTGATAGAGACTTCAACGGCAATAGGCAAAAGTTTAACAAAGAAGGACGTGGATTTTCTCCTTTTGGTTTCATTGGTCAATAAGCTCAACATTAATTCCAAAGGGGGCTTGCTGGTCCTCAACTCACTTTTAATCCTAGGACATCCAACTTTAATTCTCCCCAATTTGAAGAATAAATTCAAGCCACTCAGAGTGAACTCCTGTCATCAAATATTAAAAAGGTAACTTTTCAAATAAGTCCTTAAGTTTTTTATCTTATTTCGAAAAGGGACACAAGTTTTAAACTTTTCATAAAGCCATCCTTCACTTTCTCTACATCCTCCTCATTTCTCTCACCAGTGTCCTCATTGTAATCAATGATAATGTCTTTGCACTATCAGTTGCATAAAATGGCTGCCGGAATCATGTTTGGCTTTAATTGAAGGGTAATTTGGGTATTTTGAAAATTTTGAGAAGTCACAAAAAAATCTTTTTAAATGGCCGGAAGTCCTTAATTGAAAACCTATTGAAAAACTTAGGGACTATTTTGAAGATATTTGAAACCTCTGTCCTTTTTTGAAATAAGATAAAAACTTAAGGCCTTATTTGAAAATTTTCCTATTAAAAATAAAAGGAGTTGGTCCCGCCGTAAATTTAAATATTTGATTAATGATTTGATTAACACAAGTATTAATCATATTCTTAACCATATATTTTATCTTAGGTGAGAGCAACTCCTATTTTGGTAAAAATTTAAAGATCTGATAGAGCGAATTCAGTGTGACTAGATGAATTGATGACCGGGGCTTATAAAGTAGGCCACTTTTGCATTAAAATAGTTTACCATTCCTCCCAACTAATGGGGAAATAAAAAATTTTAAAAAACAGAAAAATCAGAGAAAGGGAGGGAGAGACCAAATGTCCTAAAATGTAATTGCTGATGGAGACCCTCGATCAGGTACAGAAGAAATAACTCTCACATGCTGCCAAAGCACTGCAAAGGCCCCGGCCGCCTTCTAGACTAGTAGGAAACCATCTCTTTCCTCAACCATACAGAGGGACCAACTCCTTAGGAATTAATGTTAGAGAAAATCCTATACACCAGTAAGATGTTCATATCGAGGGGCGTGGATTTCCAATGGATGGTGTCCACTCATAGAGAGCCAAGTGTGACGCACTGGAAATCCGGACTCTTTCGGTAACCAGCCGGGAGCTTGTTAAATAGAAGTCAGATCGAGGCACCGATGGATTCCGGGTCGTATTTTACCACGAAAAGAAGGCCCCTTGATTGAAACTATGGGCAAGACTTCACAAGCTGAATGATTTAACTTCTCCTATTTAGACCTGCCCAGGAAACTTTGAAGGATTGCTAAACTTTGTCCCTCTGCCTTTACAATGGATGATAATGGTGTCCTGCGCGTTGCTATGATGCCCTGGTTGGCTTTTGGTCACATAGGCCCCTTTCTTGAGCTCTCCAAGGCCTTGGCCCAGAGGGGACACCACATCTCCTTCATCTGTACCCAAAGAAATATCCAACGTTTCCCCAAAATCCCTCCCCATCTATCTCCACACATAGATCTAGTGGGCCTTCCATTACCCCATGCGGATGGCCTCCCGGATGGCGCCGAGTCGACCATGGACATCAGCCCTGATCAGATGCACTGCCTCAAGAACGCATTCGACGGGCTAGAAGGACCTGCGGCTGCTTTTTTGGAGTCAGCGGCCGTTGATTGGATCATCTTTGATATAATCAATCATTGGGTGCCTCGGATCGCGGCCAAACTAAAGCTGCCATGTGCACATTTCAGCATCGCCCCATCAACTATGTACGGGTTCCTTGGGCCAGTTTCCGAAGTGATAGAGGGTCGCCGATTCATGGACATAGAGAGTCTAACCAATGTGCCCCCATGGGTCCAATTCCCCACCACTGTCTCGTTCCGCTCACACGAGGCCATCCTAATCCTAAAGCTCGTACAGTCGGTGTCTTCTGGGGTGACTGACTTCCTAAGGTATGGAACGGCCATCGGAGAGTGCCACATCATTGCGATCCGCGATTGCATGGAGTTCAGCTCAGATTGGTTACATCTTCTGGAGGATCTCCATCAAAAGCCAGTCTTTCCAATCGGATTACTCCCCCCTCCGATCCAGGAAGCGGATGGTGGAGATGAGGCTTGGCCCGATCGCGAGTGGCTCGACAAACAAGCCCGTGGATCCACAGTGTATATAGCTTTTGGAAGTGAGGTGAGACCGAGCAAAGAGCAAGTGCATCAGCTGGCCTTGGGCCTAGAGCAATCTGAACTGCCCTTCATTTGGGCTCTGCGGAGTGGAGCCCACGACCCCGAGATTCTGCCACTGGGCTTTGAGGACCGGATCAATGGCCGTGGCATCGTTCGAAAGGGGTGGGTCCCACAGCTTAAGATACTTGCCCATCCATCCATTGGAGGGTTCTTGACACATAGTGGTTGGAGTTCGATCATAGAGGCACTTGGGCTGGGTAGGCCACTGGTGATATTTCCATTAATGTACGACCAAGGTCTCAATGCTCGGTGGATGAGCGAGAAGAGGTTGGGGTTGGAAGTGCCAAGGGACGAGATGGATGGAACTTTTACTGCAGCAGATGTTGCCAAGACTTTGAGGACGGTGATTGTGGAAGCTGATGGGGACATTTATAGAGCCAATGCAATGAAGATGAAGGAGGTGTTTGCCAACAAGAAGCTAAGTGACCAATGCATTGACTCTTTTGCTAGTTATCTCAAAGAGAACAGGGGTCACAATCGGTTATTCTCGTCTTTTACTTCACCATATTAATGTTGATTCGATTATCTCTTGTACTTTTAAAGGATGTGCTAGATGGGATCGATTGAGAACCATTTCTGCTTTACCTTTGTATCTTTTTTTCCCCTTCTTCTCTTTTTTAATTGCGCGATTATTCCAACCTGACTACCAGCGATCGATCCCTCATTGTCGCCTGCCTTGCTACTTATATATGAGTGGGTTGGGTCTTCCATTTTCCTTTAAGTATATTTGTCAAAGTATTTGTTATGGAGATTTATTTGGTCTGTTCGCTCGTATGGAATTGATTTCTTAGGAATTAATTGTAAATGGGTTTTGCTAAGGGAATTTTTATAAGTTGAATAGGTGAAAAATATAAGGTAAAATGTAGATAGGATCTTACTTTCCTATGATTGATTTACTAGGTCATAACTGGTAATAATTTTCCACTTGGAGGATATTATGATGGTCATTTACCTATCTCGACCTTTATTCTTCAATTTTACCAACTTTGATAGCAATGCATTCTCTAGAGTTCTTAGGAACTCAATTCTATGAAAGAAAACATGCCCTTAAAAATGTCACAATATTTTTAAAATTAGGGATTATTTGGGTGATTATTGAAAAACGTTGTAGAAACAAATTTATTTGTAAAAAAAAATAGTATTAAAAAATGAAATAGATTTAAAATACAATTCGGAAAGAGTTCTATTTTGGCAACAATTGAAGAGTTGGGGAACAAGAAAAAAAAAATTAAGTTTCAAATTTTAAAATTTGAAAATTTGAATTTAAAAAATATTCAAATTTCAAATTTTGAAAAGAGAGAGAAGACTTTTCAAAATTGCAAGAATTCTAATCAAGGAATATTTAATTAAGAGAAGATCAATGGTGAGGATTGTGTAGAGACTTTTGCAAAGACAAAATTTGAGATAAAAATGGTGCTTGAGAACCAAGGAGTTCAATTTGGAAGGATCTTTTCAACTTCCTAAGTTTCTCTCTTTCCTTCTACTTTTTCTCCTTTTTTTTTAATTTTTTCTCCCTCCCCTAAAGTAAGACCCCAAACCTAATTACCATGTTTAGATGCTAAATAAGTTTGCTTAACACTAAGTGACTTTTAGCGTTTGTGTAACGTTCAAATTGGTTTGGTTGCTTTTCGGCCAAAGTCCAACTCAAAAAGGGTAGTTTAAACTTCTGACAAGGGTCAAGGGTATTTAGAATTTTTAGAAAAATACCAAATTAGGTTTGTTATAAAGTCCAAGTTGTACCGAACAACATCCGTGTTGAACTCCTGACCGTATGATGTCCAGAAACCTTTCGTTCCTGGACTTTTCTAACTTTCATTGTAAGTGTTAAGAAAGGAGACATGATTTGAATTTTGATGCTGTGAAAGGCAATTTTGTATTTTTGTCGTGAAAGGCGATTTACAACTCCCACCAAAAGAAAAGACAAAATTTGTGCTTTTTGTCTCTTTTAAAAATACTAAATACAATGAGAAAAAAGAAAATGAAGTCTAACTTCACAAGAGATTACGGGGACTCATTCAGATTAACAGTCGCAAGACATGTTTGGACTTCGCCGTCATCTTTCAGATGATAACAGAGGATACTTTTGATTCTTTTGACTCGGCTTGAATCTTAGATTTTTAGAGAATAAAGACCAAAATGAGGTCCTATATCCAATAAAATATTAGTAGACAGGCCGTAAAGCCTCGTCTAAGCCATGGAGATAGAAGGAGAGGACCTTAGGGCGGTAGGCCCCCAAGGGTTTTTGGTCACTTTGTAGTGGTGGTTGCTGCGAAGCTTCTTTAACAGAGGAGAGATCTTCTTTGGAACGTCATAACAGCAATGTAGAGTTTTTATTAGGATTTTCACATTGTTCTTCACACTGTCTTTTTTTTTTTTTTTTTTTTTTCCATCCCTTGAATGGTGGAAATTGCCTCATTTTATAGGCTTTTGGTGGCCATAGGGGGATTTAATGAGCTTTAAATGCATTAATTGCATTCATGCTCCATGATGTGAGGAGTTACACATTTTCATTTTTTTTTTATAACTCCTTTTGTAACTCCTTTTTTTTTTTTTTTTTTTTTTAAGTTTTGATTAGCTGTTGGAGAATAAAGGGCCTTTAATTGCATTTAAACTGAATGATAGGACGAGTTTCATGGTTTAATGACATAGTTATGTCTGACTTATAACTCCCATTCCTTGGTTTCTGATTGGACCCTCTAGAATAATGAGTAATCAACCACATTAATCTGTCATAAAATGGGTCATTAACAACATTAAGTGGCCGCCAAAGTAATTGAAAAGTTGCAGGCTGCACTGCGTCTTTTGGAATTCCACCCACGGCGTAGGAAGCCTCGATCGCCAGTGGATGATTTCTCATGCCGATTATTGTCAGATGATCATGCAATTTCAAACATTAATTGCTACTAGTAGGCCGGTACCATCTGTCCTGTCGATTTCTCGATTGGTCGGGCAGAAAGTGTGCTTTCTTGGTCAGCCGATTGGCGATTTCGAAGTGTCCGATGACGAAACCATGATTTCGACGGTCAATTCAAGATGTTGTCGAAGATCGACGGGTTTCGTGCCCCGAAAATCAGATTTTTGGAAAATCACAGAGGCCAAATAGCTCAAAACGCGAAAAGACACCCAAAAATTGGTTTTTGGCGAAAATCCGGCGACCCGAATTTCGAAGGTCGCTTGTGACCATGGGGCTTTTTTCCCCTTTTGGTAGCCGCTTTTCGATCGTCTTTTGGTTTTTTCGCTTTTTTTTTTCTTTGACATTTTTCTTGGTATTTTTGGAGAAAATTTTGCATGATTTTGAAAGTCCGGGGATCCGAACCCTAGAGGGGGGGTGAATAGGGTGAGCTTCATTTATGACCAATTTTAACCAATTTTAACTTCTTTAAAACAAACTAGTCACAAGTGGTGATTACAAATAAAATGCGGAAACTTAATAAAAACAATCACCACAAAGCAAGCACCATCACACAAGGATTTATAGTGGTTCGGCCTCAATGCCTACATCCACTACCGGCTTGTTATCCAACACCCCACCGGATTTCCACTATTTATGCTTTTCAATAGGCTAAGCAATAACCTTTACAATATGCTTTTCAAGGCTAAGCAATAACCTTTACAATGATGTTTTTCAAGGCTTAACATCAACCTATGCATTATGCTTTTATAGGCTAAGCAATAACCTCTTCAACCACAAGGTTGGTTATCTCTCTAAGTAGTGTCTAAATACACTTGATGGAGATTACAATTAAAGCTCAATACAATGCCTCTAAAATAGGCGGATATGAAAATGAAAATCTAATACACACACACTATGAATGCAAAGATGAAAGCACATGATGTGTGTGTGTGATGTCCTCAATCATTTTGGAAATGAAAGTTCATAAATGTAAGCCTAAGGCTTTTGAAAGTTTTAGCTCATAAAAACATTTATGATTGAGGAAAGAATGCAAGTCACATGTTAAAAGTAACAACTTGTTAATGATATCAAAGATTCACAAGTTGTATGAAATTAATTAGCTCTAAACATGTGATGCATAAGGATTTCAATCAATTTAACAATGTATCTTAATATATGTATGCTTTAAAGCATTTGAAAGAGTAAAGCACAAAAATAGATTTGATTGAAATCAAGGGACAAATTACATGTACTTAAAATACAACTTGAAAATGATATACCTATCAAAGCTAAGCAAGTTGTGAAACTTTAAAACAAAAGTACATGTGAAGATATTGAATCCAAAACATAAGATATATTTGAAAGTGATTTTCTCACTACAAGAAATCTAGGCTGTTGTGACGAAATTTGATGACGAAAATTTTTTTTGTCTTAAAAGAACACCCAAGGAGGACGACATATAAATTTTGTCGTTTGTGTTCATTTTTTTCAAAAGTATAGGAGACGAAAAAAAAAATTTCTTCTGCAAAAATAAGGCGCCAACTTCATTTGCGTTGGCGCCAATTATTTTAGCTCATTGGAGACGAACATTGTTGTCACAAAATATAATTTTTTTTGCGACGAACGTAATTCGTCACCAATAAGGATAAGTTATGGAAGACGAACATATTTCGTCACCAAAATAAGGCTCCAATTTCATTTGCTTTGGCGCGAATTATTTTAGCTCATTGGAGACGAACATTTTTGTCACAAAATATAATTTGTTTTTGTGACGAACGTAATTCGTCACTAATAAGGATAAGTTTTGAAAGACGAAAATATTTGGTCACAAAAATAAGGCACCAATTTCATTTGCTGGCGCGAATTATTTTAGCTCATTGGAGACGAACATTTTTGTCACAAAATATAATTTGTTTTTGCGACGAACGTAATTCGTCACTAATAAGGATAAGTTTTGGAAGACGAAAATATTTCGGCCAACAAAATAAGGCGCCAATTTCATTCGCACTTGAGCCTATTCCTCTCTCACAAGTATTGCTTTGGAAAATCCTTTAAAATGACTAAAATGGGCCCCCCCACACTACAACAAACTGCACATTTCCCGACAATATTTGCCGACGCATTGAAAATTAGCATTGGTAAAAAGTCTTATTTCCAACGCATATTTGGACTGCGTTGGCAAAAGTTACAAAAATTGCTACTTTTGCCGACGCAAGTAAGACTATGTTTTTCTAATGGCGACGCAATAATGCGTTGGCAATTATCTTACCTATTGGCGACGCACATGTGTGCCTGGGGAAAGCTCTGAGTTTCTGCCAATGCAGTTGTTGCGTCCGCAAAGCCTCATCTATGACAAACTTACCTTTCCTAACAGAGAGGGAAAGTTTTGCCAACGCGTGTTTTTTCTAATAGCGACGCAATAATGCGTTGGCAATTATCTTGCCTACTGGCGACGCACAAGTGTGCGCTGGGAAAGTTCTGAGTTTTTATTCGCACCATTGCCAATGCATGAGTTGCGTCCATAAAGCCCCATCTATGACAAACTTACCTTTCTCGACACTATTTTCCGATGCAATGAAAATTTGCGTTGCAAAAGTTATAGGGAATTGCTACTTTTATCGACGCAAGTAAGACCGCATTGGCAAAAGCTGTGAAAAACCTTCATTGACACTATTTTTCGACGCAGTGAAAATATGTGTTGGTAAAAATCACAGAGAATTGTTACTTGTACCGACGCAAGTAAGACCGCGTTGGCAAAAACTGTGAAAAACACATTGGCACCAACATAATTTCCCCCAAATGATAGGAAAAGTTTTGCTAATGTGTGTTTTCTTAATAGCAACGCAATAATGCTTTGGCAATTATTTTGCCTATTGGTGATGCAAGGGTGCAATTATTTTGCCTATTGGTGATGCAAGGCTATCCGTTGAGAAATGCTTTTGAGGTTAAAAGGAGTTTGTAGCGTCCATCGAGAGGGGGGCTCCGTTAAAAATCATTTTAAGCGGCGGCCATAAGTGGCCCCCAAGTTATATTACAAATCATACCTTTATGCCCTAATCTCTCGCTCTCTCCCATCCCCATCACACCCATTCTCTTCGCCTCCCATAGGCGCACCACCCATCTTCACGCCACCCACCATCCTCACGCAGCAGCACCACTCTCACCCATACCCTTGCGCGGCCATCTCCTTCAAGCTCTCACACCATCCCTGCAACCCTCCATCCCTCGACCTCCTTCATCTCATTGGCCCTCTCCATCTCTCTCATGCCACCTCGCTATGCATCCTTCATCATCCTCTCACGCCGTCCTTTCCATCCCTCTCAATAGATCCACCTTTTCTCTCACCCTCTCCCCCATTTTATACTCTTTTGAAACACCTACTTCTTCTCTTCTATACCTTATTCTTTCAGTTTCAGCTCTCAAATCTGTGAAAATAGATTTCCTGGAATCCCAACCAAAGTAGAGAAACCACTCTCTGTTTCTTTATTTCTTTCTTGCTTTGTTTCAGCAGTTCCTGTCGTTCCCTGAAATTTCTCTGAGATTCGCCTAACGCTTACTATCTTTCTCCAAATCGTTGATTTCTACATAATCTATTTTTCAGAGGGTCTTTTGAGTCACTTTCCTCGAAATTTCTCTCTTCTTTTCATGACTTTCTCTGGTTTCCATCCCTCTTTCTCTTCTTTCTAGATGTCCACACTCCACTCCCACCACCATCTACCATGTGCCTTTTCCTTTCCTTTCCATTTCTATTGCGCCGTTCTAACGTACGCACGGCACCACTCTATCAAGTATCAAACCTCCAAGATCCCATTTATCATCCAAATCTAGCAGGCTCACTTCACTTCCCCCTTTGCCATTGGTCGCTAACCTGCACCTCCCTCTTATCCTCCACACCTACTCTCTCTCTCTCTCTCTCTCTCTCTCTCTCTCTCTCCATACACCAGAGGAAGGTAAATGACCCTATAAATCTAGGGTTTTGTATAAATTTTCTTCTTGGTATTGAAATGGATGTCGTGGCGACAAGTGAGGAGACTAACGTCAATGAATCCCAGGTATTATTTGATCTCATTTGTGGGTTTTTTGAATTTTTTCATTTAGGGTTCTATCTAGATGCAATGTATCATGATATCTTTTTGGGTTTTTTTATTTCTTTTTTGGGATTGTCATTTAGGTAGTCTTCATCTTCGCTGAATTTCCTTTATCAAATTGCAGAAAAGTTTTCTCGATTGTGGGTGATTTTCGGTTTTAAGTGTTCTTTCGTATGTGTTGTAGATCTCTGTCTAAAATGGTGGAAAGATTTCAACTTGCAATGATATTATTTGAATCCCAATTGCTTAACTATTGAAATTGTTGTGATTGATGAAACCCAAACAAGAAAGAATCTTAATTTCAGTTTTGCTTGGACAATTTCCTAGCTTGTTGTCATTACCAAATGGTAGAAACATTACTACTTTCCCATGAGTTTATTACGTTTGATTGTTTACTTAGCATTGGAAACCATAATAATTCACAAGACCTAGAAAAAAAGAAATCCTAAAATCCTAATTCAGTAGCATCTGGTTGCTGCTTTGATCTGTAGTTGGTGGTTCCACGCAATACATGGGTCCTCATCTACACTTTTAAGCTGGCATTTAATCTCCTCTGTCGTCCGAATGGCACCTTCAACTGCCCCCTGGCCGAATTCCTTGACCGCAAGGTCCTCCCAAAAAGTGGGAAACCCTTTAAATCTTCTTTGTATTATTTTATTCTCATGTTAGATCAATCCTCTGCTTCTGTCCACCAGACAGTTGGGCTCCATGCTCAGCAACCATTGTATCAAGCCCCTGCATAACACATTCCACCCCTCAACTGAGCCAATGAAAATCCATAATGACCTCTATGCTAGTGAACCAAAAAGCGAAATACCTGTGGTATCTGTCTATGAACATTGCAGCATTAGCATGCTCAATTGCTGTCTTGATTTCTTCAATTGTTGCACCTATCTTTCTATATACCATGTTCTCTTTTATGGTGGTTGAAAATAAGACAGGCTCTTTACTAACCAGCCCAATTTGCACTTATCCATCCAAGCCTCAATTTCTTCAAGTTTGGGGCATTGAAGTCATCAGCATCCTTCCAAGAAAAAGAAATATATGAACATAGGATTCCCTTTTGTTCTCCAACTCAATTGTAAAATAATATTAATAATAATTCAAAGAATGTAGCTTTCTCATTCTTCTTCAAGGACAGAGTGTCTATATGCTATCAAAAAATAGCTAATTGCAACCACAAAGTGATAAGGAGTGAGGCCACTGATATGCATGATAGGCCCACTACCATTTTTATGGAGTGGTCCACTAATTATGGGTACTATGTTTGTTAACTGCAGAAGTATAAAGTCGATGGTGGCTTCTTATAATTAATGGAGAAAGAAAGGTGGTGACATATATTTGACTGGAATTTACTCTATATGGAAATTCAAATTCAAACCACATCCCATCTCTTCGAATTCCTTAATTTCTTTATTTAATTGAGAGACTGTTGATAGGTACTAGAAATTGTTGTAATAAAATAGTTAAAATGTGTATATTAGGTAGAAAAGTTAGATCAAAAGGTGGCCGAGGAAGATATCAAGATGGCGCATTTTCCAATTTGCAACTACCTTGAGTTGTTGTTAGAGTGTCTTGCTTTTGCCCTTCTGGTAGATGTTTATATTGTGAATCCTAAATGCTTAGATTTTTTTTTATCAATGTAGTTTTTGATTGGTCTGCAAGTTGAATGCTTCCATCGTAGATAATTCTTGTGACTGTTTTACTTTTTGAAGAAATGAGTTACTAAAAGGGGCTTTTGGCAATCCATGTTGTAATATTAATTCCTCTTGCCCCTTAGTGTGCTTTTTAAGTGGTTAGCTTGTACTACAAAAACCTCTCTGTGTTCAACTTTTATTAGTTATCTTGCTTCCATTCAACTTCAAATACTAACTAGTCAACTAGCCCTCTGCAATGTGTTAAAGAACAAAAAGATCCTTGCTAACATAAGATACAACAAATTAATCATTAAGAATCTCCTAAAAACTGGATTTTCCTAGCTATGAGATCATAGACTTCATGGAATGCACATAATATATTGTATATGTTTGATTGATCTATGTGTTGAATTGGGAGAGGTTTGTCAAAAGAGTAGTATTTGATTTTCATAACTGGTGTATTGTTGTGTTGGTGATTGTGTTTTTTTTTAATCTGCAATGGTGAATTGGTGTTGTGCACTTGGTGTTTTTAATTGTCCAGACTATGTTGGTGATGGTTTTATGCAAGTTGTGTCCATCTTTTTAATGTGCAGGTGAATTTAAAAGTTCAAATCAATGGACATAGACTGCATTTTGAAGGAGGTTGTCATCACAAAAGCTGAAAGGAACCCTTCCTATATTCACAGATATTTCTAAGTGTGTGGATTTGTTTATTCTTATATGAAGACAAATAACCTTTCATCACTTATATATTGCTCATTGATTTGATTCATGTATTTTTATTTCACGTTGAGTGGAGTTATCAAATTTTAGGATATTGATATTCTAGTGCAAGGTAGTCAATTTCTAAAAGAGTCTGCCAACCCATCAGCCTTTCCATATAATATAGTAAATTGTGTTGGACAAACCGTTGTTTGGCTGTTCTTTCATGAGGTTGTTTGAATTAATGTGAGAAATTGGGAGTTAGTTTTTTTTTTTTTTTATATTGTATATATCACTTGTTCAGTGCATGCAAAATAATTAACTTTCATGACAGATTACAAGGACGATCCAGACCTTAATGTCTTCCCCAACTTGAAGTATGTTGCTACTGAGTTATGACAAGTAAGTTACAATGGATTTTTTGTTTTTGTTTGACATATATTTAAAAAAAATTAATGTAATATATTAACTGTTCAAAACTCATTGCTGTGTCTGTCATTTAGCCTTAGAAAGAAGTGTCTAATTTGTGACTTTTGATTGGTTTTGCAGGCTGAGAAGGCTGCTTTTGATGAAGTGGAGAAAAAGAAAGAAGTGTCTAATTTGTGACTTTTGATTGAAGAATACATGTGGGTTCAGATGGGCTGGAGGTAATTATGGTTTTCATCCTTTCCATATGCAACTTATCTCTTTTCAGTGTAATTGAAAAAATATATTCATACATGGAGACCAAGTCATCCAAGTACACATACATCTTATTTTGCATTCATACAAGTAATTAAGTACATAATGCATACATATGGTTGCTTAGATATAGACAATCCAGAGGTAATTCTTTTTAATCTCAGCTAAGACATGCTTCTACAAGCAAAATAATTAGCCAAACTATGATTAATAATTAGCAAACGAATACATCAATTAACAATATGAGGAACAATTAAATGTGTCTAGTTTCCTCCCTCTTGTGGCACCCATCAAGTGTATTGTTTTCCCACTGGTTCAGAATCAACAATATGAGGAAGTGGCCATGGGTTTTCTTGTGGCACACTGTTTCAATGTTTCTCATGCTGAATGCATTGATGAAAATCACATTAGCCATTGTTACTTTTAGTTATTAAAACTATAAAAAGGTCACAACTCTACCTAGCTATGACCAAACCCCACTAATCTACTTAAGCCTATCACTATTTAAACATGTTGTGTGATTTAATGTTGCAATTTAATAGCCATGCAATAGCTCCATCCTATATTGCATAAGCATTTAGGAACTTCTCTTTACTCATATTGTTCATGGCAATGCAATGGCTACAATTAAACTGAGCATAGTTATAGGTTGTGTCATGTTACTTTTGAGTCAATTAAAAAGGTTGAGATGAAAGCTTTTCATTTGATAGCAATAAAAATCTTGTAGTTGCATGTTAAGTAATTGTTACAAAGCATAACAAAAGCTAATAAGAAACTACATATAGACTAGAGTCCATGGCACGGTGATAACAGAGGATTAATCATAACCAAACTTTGCACAGGCTTAAAAGCACAAAAAAATTGATGGTCCTCTTTGTACTTGTGATATGGTTTTTTTTTTTTTTTTTATTTGGAAGCCTTCCTTAGTGGAATTTTTTCTTCTACATTTTGGAATCTTTCTAATACTTTTGAGTAATCTGGATTCTTTTTCAGATATCTCATATTTTGTAATTATGGTATTTTGATATAGAGCCATATGCATGATTAGAGATGTGGGTGATTGTATTCTTTATTAGGAGAGATGAATAAAGAGAATTGATCCTAGGCTTGAATCAGGCCCTAACATGTATATAATTGCATGATACATACAAATTCATCTCAATAATCTATATCCATATCCATATTAAAAATATGGAGTTTCTCCTCAATAATTGATGCAACAAGGCTTTGTTGTTTTGGATGAAGAGGTGTTGTTGTTATTAATGACAATGATGATGAAAATCACATTAGCCATTGTTACCTTTAGTTATTATTCTTGCAAAAGTTAGAAATATGTCCCTTCCATGGCATCTAAATAGACTTCATCGAATCATGTATACAGCTGCGTGCACAAATCAAAGGTGTCAGTCAGATTTTTGTAAAAAAAAACTTATATAATTTTCATATATGACTATGAAGCAGACAACTGGAGCAAAATGATCAAAAGAAAATACCATATATGCCTAACCAAATTTTCAAACCATTGGTGAAGTAGGTTTCACATGAGGTCACTGACATACATAAAACATTCATCATTAACTGGGGCTGTGAACAGGCTTATAAAATTACAATTCCAAAGAGGCACACACCAACCATTTCAAAATCTGAACCTCAGTTGGTTTGTATATGACTACTCTTTTTAAGTTGCAGGGTTGGCCATTTTTGGGAAATGATGACTGAATATGATTTGGTTTTTATTATGCCTTCATGGGGGGTTTTTTGGACTACATGATATGTGCAGTATTTTAATATCTGATGTTATATATGTATATATCTTTGGGTTTGGGTTTTGGCTAATTGGGTTATAATAGTAAGGCTTCTTCCTTCTTCTAGATGATGCAAGATTAAAGACATAATCCTTAAGAATTGAGTTTGAAATGGGCTTTTTCTTTAGTAATTGAGCCTTGGGAGCTATCCCTTTTAGTGATGGAGATTAGAGACATAGTCCTCAAGTTCTTTGTAGAGAGAGATTAGAGTCATAGTGAGATTGGAGACATAGTTCCCTTCTTTCCCTTACACAAACCCCAGCCCTAGCCCATTTCTATAACACCCATCCCCCTGCTCTCCCTTTTATTTAGTTTTTTTCATTAAATGGGTTTAAATGTGTAAATGTTGGAATGATTTAAATGCTGCTTGTGATAGGTAAAATTGTGTTATTTCATCTCCACTCTTAGTGAAGTGGGTTGAAGGGTATACATATTTTTGAAAAGGAAGTTAGAGTTGTAGTTATAAAAGGAAGCTAGGTTTTATGTACATGAATGGAAATGGAAGTTGGATGTGTAATGGTTTTGTAATTTTACATGAGTTTTTAGTTGGTAATTTTAACTTAATTTTGAATTTTGTACGTGTTGCTAAATTTAGTTCAATTGAATCATGGAATGGACATGGATTTTTTGGTCTATACTTAGATTGTTGTGACCTTCAGGTTTGGAATGGTGGTACAAGTTGAAAATGCATGTACAGGTTTTGGAATATGTGTACAGGTTGCTAAAGTGCATGTTCAGGTTATTTGATTATATGAACAGAGGTTGAAAGTTGTGGAGTGGAATTAGATGTTACAATTTAATTTATTCATATGACAGAGGTTGAAAATTGTAATGAACTGATAGAATGTTGGATTTGAACTGAAGTTGCAGTCATTTTCTAAAAGTTATTAAGGGTGGAGTTTGCTGCAGGTGGGGTCAGTAGCATTTGGAGGGAGTACATGTTATAGTTGGATAGGGGAGAGAGAGAGAGAGAGAGAGAGAGAGAGAGAGAGAGTGGATAAGTTTGAATATTTTTATTTGTTGGTATTACAAAATCTTCCATGTCTGTTTGTGTACAGCTTTAACATCAATTTCTTTGATTTTTTTTTATAAAATGTTTACGTGCAATGAGTTTATATTTGTGATGTTTTATCTAAATGTTAACATGCAATCTGTTTTAATTTTTTTTTTTTTTACAAGGATGATTTATTCTATAGTTTCACTAAGGGGTGCATATGACATTCTTAATCATATGTTAATCTTCCTCTTTTTTTATGCAGATTGAATGAAAATTGAAAAACAACTTTTGTTGAAAAAGTCCATGCAGCTAGCTAGGATGCAGCCAACTTGAAGGCCAAGTATGCAGAGTAGAATGTTTGGCATTTGAATGTTAGTACAGAGTAGAATCCCTTTGTGGTGAATGACCACTTCTCTTATCCAGTGATTCTCCCTTATGTATTAGAAGATAAATTTGATTGATTGATAGACAATTGTGTACTAGATATATGCTTTCTTCTTGTGTATGTTGGCTGCCCACCACTTTAGAAATCCTACTGTGACTCCTCTTATCATGCAACAGTACTATGAGTTGTAAATTGCATATGAGGTGGATGTGTGATGTATGGATATTCAAATATTATAAATTTAATATTTGAGTTCATGATAGTCTATTGATTTCAATTTTAGATTTTGTGAACCATTTGGTGATTGTTTTCTATGAATGTGTATAGGTGTGAATGCTACAGTTTATTAACAAAATTATTTCGTCTCTATTTCTTATATTTATGACAAAATATATTTTACTCTAATTTCTTCCTTTATTGACAAAATATTTTGTCGTTAATTACTTATAAGTATGTTACCACAGAGTCGATTGGATACAAAAAAAATCGCCATCTACTGGTACTTTTTTTGACAAATTTTTATCGTCTTCCTTTATATTAAACGCGACAAAATTATTTCGTCTCTATTTCTTATGACAAAAAATTTTTGACTCTAATTTCTTCCTTTAATGACAAAATATTTTGTCATTAATTAGTTACAAGTACGTTCCCACAGAGTCAATTGGAGACAAAAAAAAAATCGTCATCCACTAGTAGCTTCTTTGACAAATTTTTTTCGTCTTCCTTTATATTAAACGCGACAAAATTATTTCGTCTCTATTTCTTATATTTATGACAAAATATTTTTGACTCTAATTTCTTCCTTTAATGACAAAATATTTTGTCATTAATTAGTTACAAGTATGTTCTTGTAGAGTCAATTGGAGACAAAAAAAATCGTCATCCACTGGTAGTTTTTTTGACAAATTTATTTCGTCTTCCTTTATATTAAATGCGACAAAATTATTTCGTCTCTATTTCTTATATTTATGACGAAATATTTTTGTCTCTAATTGCTTCCTTTAATGACAAAATATTTTGTCACTAACTACTTACAAGTATGTACCCAATAGAGTGTATTGGAGACAAAAAAAATCGTCACAAATTTATCTTTTTCAATGACGATTTTTTTTTCGTCACCAAGACCTTTTAGCGACAAGGCTTTGGCGGCAAAACGGGTGACGAAAAATTTTCGTCTTAATTAGTTTCGGTGACGAAATATGTACATTTTGGGACAAATTTGTGTTGTCCTTAAACTCCAAATTTCTTGTAGTGTCTTATGATGAAAAACAACAACCAAAGATTCAACCAAGTATATGAATCATGTTACATATAATTTCAAAGATTCTTTCATTAACATGATCTACTTAGATTTACCAAATAAAGTACTACTTGGATTGAATCAAATGGTGATGCATCCAAAACAATAAATCAATTCAAAACATAAAACATGTTAAGGACACAACAAATCATAGTTTATCATGCTAGAGAAGATTTACCAATAATTAAAGCTAAACATGAAAACATATGATTTGTGTAGTTGTTAAATCCAAAACATAAGATAGATTTGAAAGTGATTTTCTTATGATGGATAACAACAACCAAAGATTCAACCAAGTATATGGATCATGTTACATATAATTTCAAAGATTTTTCCATTAACATGATCTACTTAGATTTACCAATTCAAGTACTACTTGGATTGAATCTCAAAGTGTTGCATCCAAAACGATAAATCAATTCAAAACATAAAACATGTTAAGGATACAACCAATCATAGTTTATCATGCTAGACAAGATTTACCAATAAATAAAACAAAGCATGAAAACATATGATTAGGAAAAGTAAAGCTTACTTAATGATTTAACTCCATGAAACCAAGCTTTAGCTTTCCAAATGTCCCTTAGCCTTCCTTAGCTCATTCCTCTTTGTTTGGCCTCAAAACATCTCAAGGAGGGCCTCTTTGTTCCTCAAAATTTCTATGGGAATGAGCTTCTTTTTATACCAAAAAATGCCCAACGGCTAGTCCCCGGTCGACCGCGTACACTGCCCGGTCGACCTGGCCTTCAACGGTCAAAAAACTGACCGTTTGAAAGAGAGCCTAATGGCTCTTTCCCGGTCGACCGCGCAGTGTGGCCGGTCGACCGGGTCCATGGCGCGGTCGACCGCGCACACTGCGCGGTTCACCCGGGCCTGGGACCAAATTCCCCACAAATTGCATATTTTTAAGTTTTTCTTGAGGGAACTTTTTGGGCCATTAAATCAAGCTTGGAAACATGTTTTAAATCAAACTAAGTGGTTTAAAAACATGAAACACAAAAAGCCTAAAATGATTCAAAACTTTAAAACCAAAGGCTTGCTTGATTTCTAAAAACTCTTTTAAAAAAACAAATGCATCTAAAACTAAAACCAAAACATGCATAAATCAATACTTTTACAACTCTTAAAAAACAATGCATGTATAAAACATGATTTCAAGATTTCTCAAATCAATGCATATGTGTGCAAATCAAATGATGCTTGAATGATAATGCATCCATCAAATTGCAAATACAAAATCCCTAACAGATTTCCCTACATAAAACTTGATGAGAAGCCGTGCAGATAAGAGGGCAAAGTTCCTGATTTTCCGAGAAAGCCAAAGACTTAGTCGCGTAGAGGCGTCGATTTGTCGTCAGAAGCCAAAGCTAGGTCAAACGATGTCAGAATGACCTGAGATTGTTGGTGAAGCCTCATGGGGAATAAATAAGACCAACCACAAGCTTTTGTTTGAGTTTTGAAGTCGAGTGGGGTCCTGTCACCAGTAGACTTGATTTTTTCGTGAGGAAAGCGCCCCGTTTTGATGTACGGTCAAACAATGTTTGATTGACCTAAAATTTGACAGGGAGCCTCTTGGAATCATTTTAAGATGATCATTTAGCTCCAATTTGGAAATCATATCCCAAGGGGCTCCGTCGCTGGGGCAGGGGGCTGATTTAACTTCTAGGAGGTCAAAGTCTGGTCAAATGTTGTTGAAATGACCTGGAACTTGACATGAGCCCTTTGAAAGTATTTTGAAACCATCCATGTGCTTTGTTTGATGAGTGATGGCCTCGGTGGTTTCCGCCGCCGAGAGGCTTGGTTTTGCTATTTGAGGGTTGATGTAGGGTCAAACGTTGTCGTTTTGACTTGAAATTTGATATAAAGCCTCTTGTAAGTATTTTAGACCATTTATTGGCTTTGATTGAAAATTTGATGTCTCAGATGCTGTCGCCGCCGAGAGAGTTGTCTCTCCTACAACACTTTTCTTTTTGGGCTAAACGGTGTCGGAATGACGTGGAATTTGATGTAGAGCCTTCTAGTGGCATTTTGAGGCCAGACGTGTGCTCTATTTTGTGAATCAAGGTCTCCAGCTTCACCATTGTTGGGAGCCCTTATTCATCTGCTAAAAGAGTGAAGTTAAGCTAAATGATGTCAAAATCCCTGCAACTTTACATATACTCTTCTTATAGCTGTTTTGAAGGATCTTACAGTTTTTGGATGATTCTGACAAGATCTGATGCTTGAAGTAGCATCGTATGTTGCAGTTGGATCCAGCTTCATGTAGCTTCTTTGATATTTAAAGTGTACGAAGAAGCAAAGGCACATTTTTGGTATAAACTCTCACACAAGAAAATGATGCAGGAAGAGAAGCCGCTCTATACTACCTCAGTCATACATTGGTTGGTGTAGAGCATCGCTATTCTCTAGTCGAAAAAGAATGCCTTGCAGTGATATTCACCATGCAAAACCTACGTCACTACCTTTTTTCCAACATTGTTTACCTGATTTTGAGGATCAACCTCTTAAAGGTTCTTATCACAAAAGCAGGTTCTCTGAATGCTCGATTGGCAAAATGGTCCATTCTACTGTCACAATTTGATATTAGGTATGTACCACAAAAAGCAATCAAAGGCCAAGCTCTAGCAAACTTTCTTGTAAAGTATCATTGCCTAAAGATTGTCAACTCAGAGATGATCTCCTTGACGAACCTATGTACAACGTGGAGACTTCCTCATCAAGTGCCTTCTGGTATATGTACTTCGATGGTCAAACCAGGACAATTGAAAATGGGAAGCTGATCTTGGGAATTGGCATTCTCTTTGTTAGCCCTGACATATACATGATTCCACATGCTTTCCCACTACTGGAACCATGCTGAAACAATGCTGCTGAATACCAAGCTTTGATCTTAGGATTGGAACTCGCCCTTGAGTCTGGCATTACAATGCTATAAGTCCTCGGAGACTCTCAACTAATCGTCAACCAGAATCAGAAATATGAAGTCAGGAAGTTTGATTTGTTGCCTTACTACAACAAAGCACAATCGCTTCGACAAAAAATTGTCATTTGTAACATCACCCACATCTTCAGAGGTGAAAACGTCCGTGTAGATTCCCTAGCTGGACTTGCTGCATCAATGGCCGTTTAGGAAAGAGAAAACATGCAAATTACAGTGTGTCAAAGATTGATCCTCCCTCCTCTTAACATAGTCCAAGAAGTTGCCGCATGCCACAAAGTGGTTGGAAGTCGAGTCTCCATCCTTAAAACTCCAATCAGTGAGTAGAGGGATCCGTTCCTTGATTACACTATGTTCGGAATCCTACCTAAAGATCCAAAAGAACGGGTAAGCATTTAAAGACGAGCCCCACATTTTCATTTGATAATCCTTCAAAAATTCTTTATAGAAAACCCTTCAACAGAGTACTTCTATGTTGCTTGTCACAACAAGAGGCTGAAGAAACACTCAAAGAAGTTCATGTTGGTCTTTGTGGAGCCCATCAAGCTAGTCATAAGTTCTATGATCAGATAAAAATGTTAGGTTATTATTGGCCTACTATGGCAGCTAACGCTATGTAATTTGCTAAGCGCTGCCAACAATGCCAAGTTAGTGGAGATTATGTTCACCTTCTCCAAAATGGCTGCTTCCTATAGCGATCTCATAGCCTTTTGAAGCCTGAGGTATGGACATCATAGGTCCTATTTCTCCCCCATCAAGTAAAGGTGGTTTTATCTTCGTCGCTACGGATTACTTCTCTAAGTGGTCAAAAGCATTTGCGTTCAGTGAAGAATACCTCATCAGTCCTTCAGTTCTTGCGCACTAACATCATTTGTCGTTTCGGCATACCTAAAAGATTCGTCCATAATAATGGAACACAATTCCGGGATCACCAATTCTATAGGTTCTGCGACAAATACAAAATTCAAAGCTACCATTTGACTCAATATAATCCGGTAACAAACGAATTAGCAGAAGCCTTCAATAAGACAATCTGTAAAATCCTCAAGAAACTAGTCACAAAAGAGATTGGACCGACAAACTAACTGAAGCTTTACAGGCCTATCAGACCACCGTTCAAGGACCAACCCACAGTACACCATTCTCGTTGGTCTATGGATGTGAAGATGTGGTACCTTGGAGGTACAAATTCCTTCCCTGAGGGTAGCTTCGTATAATGAAATGACTCCAAAACACAATGTGAAATTGAGACTCCAAGAGCTGGACAATCTCGATGAAAGGCGTTTTAATGCTCGATAAAGTATTGAGCTTTACTAAGCACGCATGACAGGGTCTTTCGATAAAAGCGTCAGGCACTGTGCCTACAAAAATGGTGATTTGGTTCTTGTAGTAAAAAGATCAATGGTTTGCACCCACATATCCATTGGAAAACTTGAACTAAAATGAGAGGGGCCCTATTTCATCTACAAGGTTTTCTCCAATGATGCATATGCTCTCCTAAACATGGAAGGTGATAGATGTATTTTGCCCATTAATGGTAAGTTCTTAAAGCATTACTACCGTTAAAGACTTCCTTCACTGGGTCAGAACAATGCCTGCATGGCCAAAGTCTATTTCCAAGTATTTGTTCGTCAAACCCACCTCTCTTAAAATTTTCATATTTATATTGAAATTTTCAAAAAAAATAAAATCAAAACAATGCTTACTCCCATAGTTTCATTGTTCAAAAAATCATTTAAAAAAATCATTTCAAAAATCCAAGTTTAGGAGCCTTTTCCTAACTTGAAACTTGATCGGACCCCAAGTATAGGGTGCAATTATAGTAATAATCTGGTGAGTCCAGGTCGATCCACAGGGAGCAATGCTTTTTAAGAAACTTTCCAACTTTAACCTATCCTAATTAAATGCTAAATTTGACCTAATAAAGAAACTAATTAAATTACAAGAAAATTCCTAAAAACTGAGAATTAAAAATATAACTTTCCAAATAAAAAAAAAACACTAAACTAAGTAAAGAAACCTAATTTATTCAACCCTATTCTAACTATAACCTGCAAAAGTAACAAACTCATTAAAACAACCAATTTAATATAAGATAAATGAAAACAAAATTTCCTAAATTAGATACTAATTACCAAAATTACTTTTTATGCAAATATGAATGATCTATAATACCCTAATGCAATTTTATGCAAGTTTCTACAAATCTGATGCATGCTCTAAAAAATTCTAAGTATGAAAACTCTTGCACAAGCCAAATTTCTCTGGACTGTACGACTTGTCTAAGTTGATATGAACCTAAATCTAATGGCTGGAATCAATACTCTGATGATGCATGAACACAACAAAAGAAGAAGAATGAAGAAAGGACTTAAAACGAAAAAAATATGATCTCCTAAAGATGCCTACTTGAACTGTTTTGCTGCTGAAATCTGAATGCAGGCTTACCAACTACCCTTGTTTGAGCCTCTGGTTGACAGGGTTCCCGAGATTATTTTTTACTGAAACTCTGGGGTTTCAAAATCCAATTATCATACTTTAAATCTGCTATTTTTTGGACCAAAACATTTACGTTTAACTGGTTTTTAAATCACATACTTTTGTAACCCAGTTGGGTCAATTCTGCTGAAACTGTGCAGAATTTTTCACTATTCTTCTACCAAGTCCGAATTTAATCTTTCTAATCAGTTGATAATCTTGTGATTTCAGCAACAAAAACCTATCCTAATGCAACTTCTAAATATGATGCATCTAAAAACACTTTCCAACCATAGATTATGCAATTAATAAAAATCGAAAGTTTCTACAAAACATAAAAAGATGCAAATTGGGTTTTTTAAATCTAGAATTTGTAAATGAAAAAATAATCAGAATATTAACATAAAATAAAAATAAAAGGGCGGAAAATAGAAAGCGGAAAAGATGTACCCAAGATCTAGAAACTAGACAATCCTGCAAGTATTGACAATGCGATAATGATGCAGTCCTCTCTTCTAAGAGTAGGAAAAAATTATGCAAGTGATTATTTGATGTCTCTCGACTTTTAATCTGTTTATTTTATTTTCAAATCCCTAGATCTAATCATGTGAAATATTATCTCCAATCAAAACACATTAAAGAACAAGAAGAAAGAAAACTAAATCACTTACATGAAGAATACGCAGAATCAATGCAAATAATGTCTTTATTCCTTGATCTTTGAATACAAAAAATTAAGATTCTTCTCTCTTTTTCATTCTCTCTACATGATCTCCCAACCTATGTCTAAAGAATTAGAATGGAGAAGAAGAAGAAAGGGACTTAGAGAGAGAAAGGTGGATGGGAGTGGAATGGAGAGAGAAAGCCTCCAAGATGCTACACAAGAGTTATTGGACGTACAACCCTCTTGTTGGCTTTCTTTTTATAATTTTTCATATTCCTTGTTTGGTAAGACTCCTCTTCCATCTTGGCAACTTTTCTTGCTAATGATAAAGTCTTGTGGTCCCATTCTTTCCATCTTTGGACTCCTCAAAAGGTCTTTAAGATTGTACATGAGAAGGATTCCAAAAAAATTCAGATTGTGTGCCTAAATTTGTGCTCCCATATGTGGGACATCCAAGACTTGTGGACCTCCAACACAACTTGGTTTCTCCTCTTTGGAAAGACTTTTAAATTTGAGAGATCTCCTTGCCTTATTATATTTCTTGATGCACACACCTTCCTTGTACAATTCCGAGAATATCTCTAAAATTTGCATGATGTTGTAGAGCGAAGAAACTTTCCAAATATTGAGATTTCTTGCAATTCCCGCCTAAAACTGTAACAGACAACTTCCCAAGGTCATATCTCCCTCAATATAGCACTGATTTATGCAATCTTGGGCTCCACGGATATCTACTCGAAAAGATCTTTCCAATGGTGGCTAGATTGTACCGATCCGACACTCGGTTTGAGAGTTATGACCATTTTAAGTTACTACCCCTGAAAAATTCGAGAATAATTGTGCACAAATGAAAGCTTCTATGTTAGCATGCAATGGGGTGTGTGGGCCCATGTTGGACGTCCAAGGTATGCTTGGACTCTTTCCTTGCTTGCTTATTTGACTCTCCTTTGACCACTCTTCTCAAATTTCATCAATTTGGTCACATACTGATTTCTCCTACAAATTGAAAGAAATAAATTAATTACATGTAAGAAAATAAACATGAATCATGCATGGGACCCTACATTCCTAATGATGCACCAAGATGACAAACTTTCCAAAAATAGCACATGGTGCCAAAAATAGCAAGATATGCATTGATGAAACCAAAAGCCTAATTTTTGGGGTGATAAATGTGATGAGAAAAACTTAATTTCACAAAAGTCATGCAATTCAATGAATTTTAACCTATTTTGACCATGTTTCCAAAAATAATCCCAAATGCATGAAATCATGAAATTGAGTGCAATATTTATGCAATTAAACCTAATTAAGTCCACAAATGCTAATGAAATGATGACCTAATGACCTAGTTTTGTGGACTTATCACCTGACTTGACCAGAATTTTCAACCATTGAACCCAAAATTTCATGGTTTGAAACAAAGATCAGGATTTAGGGATTTCCACCCTATTGCACCATTAAATTGACAAAAACCCTAACTTTTACTACCAAAATAGTTTTAAGTCAAAGTTTACAACCCTCGTGTCTTTAAACAAAAAAATAGCTTTCAAAATTTGCGAGGAAGAGACATTCCATCGATATTCGCAACTGAATAAGCAAGGAAGCGACATTCCAACGATATTGCAAAATCATTCAGCAGGGAGGCAACGCTTAGTCGATACTTACATTTTTTAAAATAAAACGTAAAAAACCTGGCTTTCACGCCAAAAACAAAATTTATGCTTTTAAGACAAAAATAAAAAAATCCGGCTTTCGAGCCAAAATAATTTGTATTTTACGTCAAAAAGAAATCTGGCTTTCACGCCAAAAAACCAAAATTCGGCTTTTACGCAAAAAAATAAATAAATAAATAAATAATCTGGTTTTCATGCCAACAAAACTTGGCTTTCACGTAAAAAGAGACAAATTTTGGCTCTTATGTTGCAAAATAGATTTTGGCTCTCATGCTACAAACAAAATTTGGCTCTCATGCTACAAACAAATTTTGGCTTTTATGCCACAAACAAGAATTGACTCTTACGCCAAAAACCCAAATTTGTCTTTTATGCCCCAAAAAAATTCTGGCTTTTATGCCAAAACCAAACCTTTTGGCCTTTATGCCATTCCAAAATTCGGCTTTCAAGCTGTCTATCCCAAAAAAAAAAAAAAAAAAAAAAAAAAAACTAGGCCTTTTGCCACAAAATTTGGTTTTCATGCCACAAAACAACCTTTTGATAAATGATTTTCGCAAAATGATAACCTTTTGATCAAACTTTCAAAGAAACACTCCCATTTAACTCTTACTTAAAACTGATTTTATAAAAAAATAAGGATTTGAGTGAAAGAAGGAAACAAAAAAAAAAAAAGAGGGAAAAGTGCTAAAAAAATGGTGATAAGCATTATAAGAGTAGATAAATATGTAAACATGGGGTACAAAAAAAAGGGTTTGTTACAAAAGTCATTAGGAGCTCATTCTAACATGGTCTTCAGCCAAAGATTCAACTCATCGAGTAATCTGTTGGCCTTAGCCTTCAATGCTTTTAGGCCATGCTTTTTAAAAAAATCACAATAATATGCGGCAGAAAATCGTGACCCATCATTGGCACATGGAAGCTCGGCCCAAAGAGCTTGCCATTCCTTATGTTCTCGAGTCCTCTCCCTGAGAATGTTATCAGCGTCTGCAACTAGGAGAATCAAAGTCTCCTTTCTAGCACGGGCCTCTACTATGGCAGTCCACTTGGTCGCAAGTTGCGCCTTCAATTGCCCAAGATGTTGCCTAGCTTCAATGACCTTTCCCTCAAGGTGATCAATGTCTTGCCTGAGCTCGATGATGCCCAACTCGATGAGATTCTTATCTCTGACAAACTATTCTTTTGTCCGGGTAATCTCATCCATTGTGGATTTGGCTTTGGTGGAAGGCTTCATATATAAACATTTTCCCAAAGAAATCATCATCCGTAAAATTCTCGGTCTCAGTCCATTGATGCCTGGTGCAATGATATCATCAACAAAAGCCCTGTGACATCCAGACCAGCCTCTTCACTCCTAGAGAGTATCTCCTGCACATACTTGATCATGCCGAAGCCTGCATCCAAGTGGCCAAAAGAGATGGTCTCAATCCATGAGCCCAACACTCTTTAGTGCTTTTTCTCAAATTGACAAGATGGCCTAAATGAAGGCTCACCCTGCTCCATCGGCCGACTATCCATGTCATGCCCCGCCGGAAGAGTAATCAATAAACTTTTTTCCATCAGAGACACTAAAAAAGGATTTTCAACACAAGGTCCCACCTCAACTGTGTCAAGACTGGCCGAAGAAGCCCCCATTTCTTGACCAATCTCTGGCGACCCTTGCTCTGTTTCTGAAGAAGGCAAAGGAGCAATTCCCGTTGCTTCACAACTTGCCAATGGGAGATAAAAGCGGTATGAGTATGATCTTTCCAAATTCTAAAAAAAAATTAAAAAAATTCATGCATTAGATGCTAGAAAACCTTTGATCAAAGTTTGACCAATTCCAACCCAATTTGATCTAAACCAACCTCTTCAAAAAAAAAAAAAAAGCGGGGGGGGGGGGGGGGGGGGGGTGGGTTGTGGAAGGGGGGTACGGGGAGGAAAAAGAAATAAAAAAACGGAAAAAATAAAAAAAATAAGAGGTGAAAAAGAAAGAAACGAAGGAAAATTTTTTTCTTATTTTATCCCTACTTCTACATGGAGTTTTTTGAAGAAGAAGAAGACTTACTTGAGCCATTGATGAAGAAGAAGATGAACTTGAAGATCCTTGGAAAAAAGAAGCTCTTGGTCTTGAAGCACTCTTGAGATTTTTGCAAAAGAAATCAATAAGAGCAAGGGAGCCAATCTCTCTTTGCTTTTATAGAAGAGATTATTAAACCAAAGAAAGAAACAAGGAGAAAAGCAAGAAGGTAAGTTTTACAAATTAGCAACCATCCTAAAAGAAAGGAAATTTGAGAGATTTTCTCCCAAAGAAAGGGAATTTGAGAAATTCTATATATATATATTGAGATATTTCTCTCCAAGAAAGGATATTTTGAGACGTTCTCTATAAAGTGACACCACATGAGATCTAAGTCATCATTAAAGGTTTAAGTCCCATGGGTTAGCCCATATGAGCCATGTTGGATCACCTAGGCACTAAAAGGGGCTTCTTGCCAATTTAGCCTCACCTAGAATTTTAGAAATCCTTTTCCAACAAAAAAAAAAAAAACCCTCTTACGAAGAGCATACAAAATGGTCCCATGCCACTTTTGAGCTGATTGGAGCACCAATAATAATAATAATAATAATAAATAAAAAAACTCAAGCCCTATGAACTTTCAAAATTCAAACCATCCTACCTCATGCACCAAATTAAGCCAAAACCTTGAAATTCACTTTCCATAAAAGTCCAAACCACTCCAATGGACCCAAAATAGTCCCAACGAGTGACCAAAATCCAAATCCCGACCCCCTATCTTGCTACATACAGCTTCTTGGGTCACAAGGTAAAAAACAAAAAAACCTAAAAAGAAAAACGTCCTCTTGACCGCCTAATATGCCACATATAGCCTTTAGGTTCACAAGGTCAAAAGGAAAAACCAAAAGAAATACCCAAAATCCAAAATCCATTATCCAAAAATCCAAAAACCCAAATTGAAATCCTTCATGTCATTTTCAAGACTTTCCCTTGAGAAGGTACATGATTTGTCTCACAGCCACAAATTCCCTTTGAGACTCGAAAAGCTACTCTACCAAAAGAAAATTGCTCAAGACTCTTAGACGAAAGCTCTCCTTCAAAGCTCAAAAAGTTCTCTTCGAGGGACATAGACGACAAAAGTTATGCAACTAGTCGTTGCACCTCGAGGGGGCATTTATTGACACAAAAATGTCACTTTACCTCTTCATACACATTCAACATCAAATAAGCTACATGAAGTTGCATCCGGCCACGACGGGCAGTGCTACTTCAAGCATCAAATCTTTTCGGAACCATTCAAAAACCCCAAGATCATTTAAAACAGTCATAAGAAGAGTACACATGATGTTTTGGGTCATTTCGACATCATTTGGCCTAACTTCACTCTCTATCGTGACCTCGTACCGGGTCCCCATGGGCCTAATCCGGGATCGGGACTGTAAGATGGTGGATATGAATGATACGATCCATGTCAACATTATGAATTAATTTAAATCAAAACGCATACGAGTCCATCAAGGATACCACTCGTACACGGGATTTTCCACAGGTGTCCGTGGTGAGGATATCACATCAACATGAATATTTCTTTTAAAGTGTGGAAGCGTGTAGCAAATTTAATTCATACATTCATGTCCAAGATAACAAGATTAAATATATTCCATACCAGTATCAAAATGAGCAATGATCAATGGCTAATTCCCAAACATAAGTTAAGGTTTATAACAAAATCATTTAATTACAACTCCCCAAAAATAGAGGTCAACAAAGGCCAATATAACAAAGTATCATGTTCTCAAAGAATGGTTAATTCTATCCCAAAATGTTACGTAGCTCAAACACCCGAATGTCTAAACGACTTCATCGGCGTACCACTCAACTAGATGTTGCAGTTCTCTGACCGCCTCCTCATGTTCCTCCTTGGGAAAGCCGACGACGAGACCTAAGTATCAAACAAGGGTCAAACACGATGGTTTGGCAAATAGGTGAAAAGATAAAACAACAATTGAAATTACCTTGGAAAACAGTTAAACCTGTTAAAACAATAAATCTCATAAAACATGATGATCATTTATTTGAAACATAAATGCAAAATAAAACATATAAGGTATCCAAGGAAAACGGGAAACAACAAGATGGCAACCACACAGAGCTAAGTCCTTTATAACCGAAGTGGCATGAGCATATCGGGATGTTAACCTTAGTCACCGAAGCAAGGAGATGCAACATAAGTAACATATACATATATATAATAAATACGGGACATGACCATTGTAGCGAACCGGGCATCGGGAACCACAGTAGCAATCTGCGGCGTTGCGATAATACCACGGTAATAACAGGGCAGCGGGATCCAAACTGCAGCTGGCGGGATGGGAGGGGGATTTCCAAGTCGGTGGATCAGACCAACAAGGTTATCCAAGCTTAGTGGTGCCGACTCATAGGTCAAATATCATAAATCGAGACATGTACAAAATTCAAGTGATGCACTTATATAAACGGGCGGAACGGGGTGCTCAAAGGCACAAACATCATTTTAAAAGGGAAGTGCATATCAAGATCAGCAAAATGCTACAGTTGCAAATTCAATGTTTTCGGGAATGGTAAATCATAATTCAAGAGATTCGGGACAGATATCGGGATTCGAAATTCAACCAAGTGAATAAAGGTCCCGTATGTCATATACAATAACAATTGGCACTCCTTAAGTTTGGGGACATTCCGGGCTCTTTATACACCTTAGGATTTTCAAAAACTCAAATGAAAACTTGTGATTTGATTTCTCTTTTCAAATGAGTATTATACAATGGTTACTAGATTTCCCATCACAATCAGGTTCCCAACAAACACCTCTCAATCAAATAAACATTTCATTTTTGCTCACAGATTAGTCCCAGGTGAACCGTGCTTATCGCTCGAGCGACGAGCTCTTTGGAATGGATTTCTGGGAGGTTCGCTCGAGCGAATAACGGGTTCGCTTGAGCGAACATGCTGGCTCGAGCGAATAAATGGTTCACTCGGACTAACAATGTTCTGTGATGCTCTGATAAAATTTCTGGGAGAGTTCGCTCGAGCGGATGACGGGTTCACTCGAGCGAACTTGTTGGCTCAAGTGAACAATTAGTTCGCTCGAACTAACAAGGTTCTGTGAGGAGCCTGATGTGATCCTGGGCATGTTCGCTCGAGCGAATAAGGGGTTCGCTCGAGTGAACTGTCTACTGGAATGGTTCGGAGCCTGTTCTGGGCACTTCCCTCGAGCGACCACCAGGTTCGCTCGAGCGAACCTCCCAGAAATGGGTTCCGGAGCAGTTTTGCTCCCATTCATTTCCACTTCTTACAACTCCCTTAGCCACATTTTCACTCCACATGGGAGGCCCCAATACTCCTTTCCAACATCATTCAAGTTCCACATTAACACTTCCATAATCATCAATCAAAACACATGCTTCTCCTCCATCTCATTCAACCACCAAGAGGAAAGAAAATCTCAATCACAAGGAGTCATTTAAACCATAATCAAGCAATAAATGAAAACTACCAACCACATTTCCAAAACCATTAAATGAGCTAATAAGAGTCATTAATGCACATTTATTTCAAATCAATGGCAATCAATAGTAGTATGAAATCACCAATGCATTTTATCTAAATCATTAAAAACTCAAAATATCAATTCATCTACTTGCCTCAAGTCTAAGCTAAGCAAAAAGATCTTCTAATCACCCTCTCAAGCTCAAAACGAACAATCTCTACAAAACCCCCAAAACAAACCCTAAAATGGGTCAAACAAAGAAATAGGAAGAGGGAGCTTCCAATATTGAAAATGGAGCTCCTCAAGGGCAAGAAGCATACATATCTAAGAGATTAGGAAGAAACCTTACTTGTAGAGTCTTCAAATGGAGAGAGTTAGCTCAAAACAAGCCTTGGAGATGGAGATTTTCTTCAACAATGGTATTAATGGGAAGCTCTCAAGATGGTGAGGAAGATGGTGGAGTCCATTTCTCAAGAGATGCAAGGTTGGTGGTGTTGTGATGATGAAAAAGCAAGAAGAAGAAGAACAAGGAAGGAGAAAAACCCTAGGCAAGAAGAAAGTTGTTGGAAAAGGAGAAAGGAAGAACAGGTGGTGCTTATGTAGCATTTGCAAGTGGGCTCCACCCCTTAGGAAACTTGAAGGGAAAGGAAGAAAAGGTGGTGCTTATATAGCATTTGCAAGTGAGCTCCACCCATTAGGAAACTTGAAGGGTTGAAATAGTAGTTTTCGGAACCTCGGATGAATTTGACGAAGAAGGAAGAAATGATCGTCGAAATTTCTAGTTTTCAAAAAGTATATGTTTCACGGGTTTCGGGAATATCTATTATTTGGTCCGGATTAGTCTAAAAAGACTGTTTTGCCATCGATGCAATGGAAGTTGGGTTTTGGGATTCGGGACGGGAACGGGATTAACATGAAAGTTGTAGAGATCGATGAGATTAATAAAACGGGATAGAACACAAATCCAAAGAATCTCAATTAATCACTCAAGTACACGCAAGGTCATAAAAGGAACCCCCAAAGGGCCCCACTAATCACAAAGGTACTCAAAATTCCCCAAAGCTATAACAAAGCTATTCTAAACCCAATCTAAACTAAAAAACACTAAGCACACTTAGAACTAAAAAACAACTTAATCAACACTAATCGAGGTCACTCGGGTCGGGGTCTTACATCCTCCACCCCTTGGGATATGTGGTCCACCAAATAAAATACAAAACTCACCTCAGGGAGAAGATGAGGATACTTCTTTTGCACTTGGTCTCGCAATTCCCATGTTGCCTCTTTCGGTCCGTGATTCTCCCAAAGCACTTTCACCCACTGAATCGTTCGTGTCCTTAATTCTTGCTCCTTTGTATCAATGATCTGAATGGGTTTCTTGACATAAGTAGCATCCTCTCTGATTTCCAACAGTTCATGCCGGAGCACGTGCAAAGGGTCGGGAACATACTTCTTCAACATAGACACATGGAACACATCGTGTACGCCAGATAGCTCGGGTGGTAAGGCTAATCTATAAGTCACGTCACCAATCTTGCTCACAATGTCATATGGTCCAATGTATCTCCGGGATAACTTGCCTTTCTGACCGAATCTCAATGTTCCCCTAGTAGGTGACACTTTCAAGAAAACCCTATCTCTTTCTTTGAACTGTAAATCCCTTCTACGAGAATCTGCGTAACTCTTCTGTCTACTCTGGGCTACTTTCAGATGTTCTTGAATCTGCTTGACCTTGTCACTGGTTTCACTCACCATGGTTGGTCCATGTAAACTGCGGGTACCAACTTCTTCCCAACAAACAGGTGTCCTACACCTTCTTCCATACAAGGCCTCAAAAGGTGCCATCCCAATGCTCGAGTGGTAGCTGTTGTTATACACGAACTCACACAAAGGTAGAGTCTCGTCCCATTGAGTCTTGAAGTCTAACACACAAGCACGGAGCATATCTTCTAGAGTCTGAATTGTTCTCTCTGAATGACCATCTGTCTGAGGATGGTAAGCTGTGCAAAACTATAGCCTTGTACCCATAGATTCATGCAACGTCTTCCAAAACCTCGAGACGAATCTGCTGTCTCTGCCAGACGTGATGGAAACTGGCTGACCATGTCTGCTGACAATCTTACTGACAAACAACTCTGCCAAAGGTAACATGTTCATCTTCTTTCCTGTCTTCATTGGGATGAAGTGAGCTAACTTGGTGAGACGATCCACGATGACCCAGATAGCATCATTGCCTTTGCTGGTTCTGGGTTATCCCGAAATGAAATCCATAGTAATGTGCTCCCCTTTCCATTCCGGAATCTCTAACGGTTGCAACAACCCTGGAGGCTTCTGGTGCTCTGCCTTGATCAACTGACATGTCATACAACGGGAGACAAACGCTGCTATCTCTCTCTTCATGTTGTTCCACCAAAATCTGCCATTCAAGTTCTGATACATCTTCGTGCTGCTTGGATGGATAGAATACCTTGTACTGTGAGCTTCTGACATGATATCATTTCTCAGTTCATCGATGTTTGGCACGCACAAACGGTCATGGTAGCACAAAACTCCATCAACAATGTGAAATTCAGGGCGATCTGCTATATGCTCTGAAATCTTGGCCAACTCTGGATCTTGCAACTGGCTATCTTTGATCTTCTGAATGAAAGAAGGCTCTGATACTGACATGTTGGCTAATACTACACCCTTCTTCAGTGGCTGAAGGTCTATACTCAACTCTTCAAATTGCTCAAAAATACAAGTGCCACTGAGATTTGCCAAGCCCACTGACTTCCTGCTCAAAGCGTCAGCAACTACATTTACCTTCCCCGGGTAATACTTGATTGTAAAATCATAGTCCTTGATATATTCCATCCATCTTCGCTGTCTCATATTCAATTCATTCTGAGAAAACAAGTATTGTAAGCTGCGGTGGTTTGAATGAACCTCGAATTTCTATCCATAGAGATAATGTCTCCACATCTTAAATGCGAAAACAACCGCTGCTAACTCAAGATCATGTGTTGCATAGTTCTTCTCATGATCTTTTAACTACCGGGATCCATAGGCTATCACTTTTCCTTCCTGCATCAACACGCATCCAGGTCCAATGTTCGAAGCATTGGTAAAGATGGTAAAACCACCACTTCCAGATGGCAAAGTAAGGACTGGTGTTGTGGTTAATCTTCTCTTCAACTCTTGGAAGCTATTTTCACACTTATCTGACCAAAAGGGGCTATTTACCGCATGGTCGTCGGTGACCTTGCCCCATGGTCGCCAGATTTCCACGAAAAAATAACTTTTGAGTCGTTTGCTCATTTCGAGCTATTTGGCCACTGTAATTTTCAAAAGACTGATTTTTGGGGCTATTTGACAGCATCACTGATTCTTTGTCGAATTCACGGGTTTGTCATTCGATACCTAGAGATCATCAACCGGCCAACTAAAAATCGCACTTTCTGCCTAACCGATTGAGAAATCGGCAGGACAGATAATATCAGTCTACCGATAGCAATCAATGTTTGAAATTGCATGATCATCCGATGACAATTGATATGAGAAATCCACCGATGATAAAGGATCCCTACATCGCAAGTAGAATTCTAAAAGGCACGGTGTGGCTCGCGGCCTTTCAAGTACTTCGGCGGTCACTTAATGCGGTTAATGACCCTTTTTTTATGACAAATGAATGCGGTTAATTGCCCATTATCATGGACGGCCCAATCAGAATCCAAGGAGTTACAATCAAGACAATTATGGTATTAAAGCCATATAACTCCTCCCATTATGAAGTCTAAATTCAAATAAAGGCCCATTATATCCAACGGCCAATCAAAACTCAAGAAAATGGAGTTACAAAAAACATAAATTACAATGTGTAACTTCTCCCATCATGGAGCATTAATGCATTTAAAAGCCCATAAACTCCCCACATGACCACCAAAAGCCTATAAAAGGAGGTGATTTCCACCATTCTTGTGTTAGATTGTATGGACTCAATCCATCATATGATGTAAATAAACTGATTAATTTCTTTATTTATCAATACTATCATGCTTTCCTTTCATGAGATGAATGGTGTTTTACTACTTAATGCACTTGACTAATACAAATGACATAAATGGTTCATGAGATGAACCGGGTCCCATTAGTATATTAGATGTGATATATGTGTCTGGATAAGATCCACACACAGGAGACATTTGTCACAAATCTTATACTTGAACATCTTCACAACCGGTGATGAGACTGGGCATCTCATCTGATAAGGTTGCAGCGCTTTGATCACTATAAAATAGTGTGATTTGTCTCGATCATCAGAATGTAAGATTCTAGATCACGGTGCTGGTACATTGGATGTATTGAAGGACCATGAGAAGCACCTTATGGAATACTGTCTCGAGTTTAAGGTTTGCTCTCATAATTCCCTAGCAATAAGCTCTCAATCCTGAGACATTGATGAACTCAAGTTTCTATCTATTCATTTGCTTTGAGTCACCAATGAGTGAGGCCAACTGTAGGTCAACACCTCGGTGTCTTGGGTATGTGGTAGTAGGACTATGGGAACATCCAATGGTCAAGATGGAATCTATCTATATTATCCCCTTGTGCCAATTAATGGATTTATCATTAGTAAGTGCGCACCCATCTCGATTAAGAGTTAATTGGATGGTACTGATGATCACTGTGATTAATTGGGGCTCAAGGATAATAAGATGTGGATCTAAATTGGTGGGACAGTTTTTAGTCCAATTAATCCATGGATATTGATAGAGGGGCTTAATTGTGGTAATCGGGAAGTTTAGGGTCTTCATTGTAATTTATTCCTAAGACTGGAGTGCAATTGCATTTATATAGTGGTGTTATTTGCAATTAACTGTGGGCCCGGATTGCACATGAGATGTGGGGTCACGTGTCCCAGTTGGAGCCAGCTTTCTATGGAATCCCTAGTGGTCCCCACGCTAGCCCAAGTTATTGGAAAGATACTAATCCTACTAGAACTCTAAGATGAAGGAATTAGGAAGTTACTATTTCTATTTGAAGTGGGACTTCTAATAGTGGTAATAGTAAGGTTACTATTTTGTGTAGAAGTAAGACTTCTATTTCAATTAGTACAAGAGAAGGAGGTTGCTTAATGCTATAAAAGGAGTAACAAAGGGCTGGAATAATCATACTCTTGAAAAACGTGCAGCCCCTTAGTGTGCAATAGTTGCACATATTCTCTTCTCCTTCTAGTTCTCTTCTAGTTTCCTTGAGAGCTTCTAGTAGTTTTCTTTAGGAGATCCCACCCATCTCCTTTAGAGAAGAGTTCTGATACGGGCCATAGCGTGGAAGGCTAAGAGGGCTTGGAGATCCAAAGTTGTTTTCTTCTCCATCAAAGTACAAGCGGACAGCAAAGGTATAATCTGCTTCTCTAATGTTTTGTAGATTATTTTGCATGGTTTTGCTTGTAATATTGCTGTACATGATATAAGAGTATGAGGGATTGCATCCTGGATATGGTTAGTGGCCTTGTGGACGTTTGATCCCTGAGTCAAGTGGGTCAAAAGTTTTGAAATCACATCCACGAGGCCCACCTATTTCCATCATCTTGGAGGTAGGGGTTTCTCTCCATTTGGCTCTTTTCTTGATCTAAAGGTTGAATTTCATCTTATATGTTTCTTGCTTGACGTGATTCTTAGTGTGGATTGGGTTTGTGAGTTTAGGGTGTGTTTGAAGAGGACTTTTTGGGGTTTTCTTAAAGGAGATCCCAGCTCGGTATTGGGAGTGTTGGGGAGTGTCTTGAGGTTGAGTTTTGAGTAAGGCAAGTACCTAATTTGATTAGCATAGCATACCTGAGATGTTTCAGTCAATTCTTTATTTTCCTAGTTCAATGGTTGATTGGCATGGAACTCTCGATTTAATGTTATTTTAGAAGGTGTAAACTTGTAAAATTTTATGTTGAACACATGAGATTAATTATGGAGTTTTAGATGTTTCAAAAGAGAGAAACAGGGTTGAACCGGAATCCCATTTATGTGACTATCCAGACTGAGCCAGCATGCCCACTTGCTCGAGCAAGCACCTAGTGCATCCCAAGCCCCCAGCAGCGTGACTTCTAACCAAAATGTTGTCCGCTTGTACTTAGGATTTTCTAACTAAAATGGACTATTTTCTAGCATGGACCACATTGACTAATATTCTGACTTTGTTTGTGTCCTTCTGAACTGTTTGTATCTCCGGTACCGGAATGGATACACTGTAAGTGTTGGAATTTCTCACGCACCCCTGATCATAACCTATTTAAACAATGGACTGTCCTGAACCCGAAGTCCTGAATTATCATTGGATTCCTTGAATTCCCGAGTCGGCATCACCCAACTATATTTGCTTATTTATGTTGATACTTTGGTATCATTACTCTCTGTTGAGGTGTCTTCTATGTGACTAGTGTCACTAAAGTACTTAACCTACCCGGCTAGACGAAATACCTCGTGGCAGGGCTAGAAGATTTCTGACAATTGTAAACTCCAAGGTGAGTTAAAAGGTACCTGTTGACACCAAAAATGTCACTATGTCCCTTCAACACCAAAAGCTACATGGAGCCACATCCTGCCATAAATAGGAAGGCGCCACTTCAAGCACCAGATCTTGTCAGAATCAAACAAAAGCTACAAGATCCTTCAAAGCAGCCAAAAGAAGGGTACACATGAAGTTTCGGGCCATTTCGACATCATTTGGCCTAACTCCACTCCGACAGCCAGGCAGGAGCTCCCGGCAGCGACAGTGTCGAAGACTTCAAAACTTTGATCAGAGCCTACGGATGGTCCCAAAATACCTCCAAAAGGTCCCATGCCAAATTTCAAGTCAAACGGACGACGTTTGACCCTTCATCAACTCTCAGGAAGCAAAAACAGGCCTACCGGCAGCGGACCACCCCGGAATCATGGCATCCAAATTGGAGCTAATGGATCATCTCAAAATGACTCCAATAGGTCCCCTGTAAAGTTTTAGGTCAAACGGACATCGTTTGGCCTAGTTTCAAAGCTCGGCATTTTCCTCGAGGCGAAATCAAGGCGAGCATTTGCGGGACCCCAAAAGGCTTCAAAACTCAAACCAAAGCCCATGGTTGGTCTTACTTACCACTCAGGAGGTTCCTTGTCAAATTTCAGGTCAATCGGACATCGGTTGACCACAAGTCAAAGCTCGGCATTTCTCTCATGGCGAAATTAAGGCAAGCATTTGCGGGACCCCGAACGGCTTCAAAACTCAAACCAAAGCCTATGGTTGGTCCTATCTACTGCTCAAGAAGCTCCACGTCGAATTTCAGGTCATTCCGACATCGTTTGGCCTAGTTTCAATGCTTGACAAAAAATCGGCAAAACCGCACAACAAAGTCTTCGGCTTTCCAGAAAAATAGGAAACTTTGTGCTCCGATTTGCGTGGCTTCTCGTCGGGTTTTCTTCAAGAGAATCAGGCCAATAAATGAGGGGAAATGGCAGGAAAAAATCAGAAGAAAAAAGAATGAAAAAAGATCGAAAAAATGCGAAGAAACGGCGACCGAAAGGCGGCCAAAAAATGGGCCCAAGGCCCATGGTCGCCGGCGACCTTGGCCCATGGTTGCCGGCGACCATGGCCCAGGGTCGCTGGCCCATGGTCGCCGGCGACCATGGAAATTCCGGCGACCCAAAAATTCGCTGGAAGACCCTTTTTCGGGTCCTTTTCGCGTTTCGAGTTGATTGGCCCCTGTGATTTTTCCAAAATCTGATTTTTCGTGCATGAAATCCGTCGATCTTCGTCAACATCACGGATTCGCCGCCGAAATCATTGGATGATCACTAGATGCCTCAAAATCGCCAACCGGCCGACAAAGAAAGCACACTTTCTGCCCGCCCGATCGGGAAATCGACAGGACAGATGTTGCCGGCACGTTGACATTAATCAATGTCTGAAATTGCATCGCCATCCGACATCAAACAGCATGTGGATCCACCGGCGATCATCGCAAGAAGAATTCCAAAAGACGCGGCGCGGCCCGCGACTCTTCAAGCGACTTGGCGACCAATTAATGAGGTTAAATGACCCGTTTTATGACAAGTTAATGCGGTCATTAACTCATTATTTCGGACGGCCCAATCAAAAGCAAGCAAATGGGAGTTACAAGTCAGAGGATTTATGGCATTAAAGCCATGAAACTCCTCCCATGATGGGGATTGAAGGCAATTAAAGGCTCATTATTCTCCATCGGCCAATCAAATTCAAGGAAAAAGGAGTTACAAACAAGTAATTTAAAAACTTGTAACTCCTCCCATTCTCAGCATTAATGCATTCAATGCTCATAAACCCTCCTAAATGGCTACCAAAGGCCTATAAATAGGAGGGCATTCCAAAGGGAAAGAATCCGGATCTAGCACTCGCTCTCCCCCCGAAGAAGACAAAAAATCCAGAAGCCCTGCAACCCTGCTGCAAAGACCACCAAAAGGTGATTGAAGCACCCTTGGGGGGCCACCCCCCCAAGGACCTCCCTTCTTCTACCAACATGGCTAAAACGTGGCTTTTCAGCCCGTTTACTTAGCTTTTTATCGGATATAAGACCTTCTCTTGGTCTTTGTCCTTTAAAAATCTGAGGTTAGAAAGCCGAGCCAAGAATCCAAGCATCGTGTTCTCATCTGCATGGACGATGGAGGAGCCCATACATGACTCACGACCGTCGATCTGAACGTGTCCCCATAATCGAATGAGAAGTCAGATTCCTTTTCTTGATTTCTATTGTACTTTATTTTTCTTTTAGAGACAAAAATCACAAATCTTGTCTTTTATAATGGATAAGACTTGTAAATCGCCTTTTACGGCAAAATCGCCTTTTACGGCAAAATCGCCTTTCACGGCAACAAATGAAATCGCCTTTCACGGCATTAAAAAAAAACCCTTTTGTCTCTTTTCTTAAAATATGTGTGCAATAGAAACTAGAAAAAGTTTCATTTCCCCTTTCTACTTGTGAAGGTGGATCTTCGGATCACCATTCCTAAAATTCCAAGTAGAAAAGTGAAATTGGCATACCCGTACAAAAAAAAAATGATGTTGTTACCCTTTATCTTTTTCTTCTCCTCCCCTCCGCCGTACCCCGAAAGACCCGGGGCGGAGGCAGCGGGAGAGAGGGAAGAAATCGGGTCCATCAGTACCATTAGCCAGTTAGTTAGGGGCAAGCGGTTGCTCCCCCTTTCCAAGGATTATTCGACGTGGTTGCCATTTTGAATGTAGCCTGCTTATCTATCAATCATGATTCCGTTATTTCTACTCTTGTCGCGACCCCGGACCGAGGCCGCGACTTGTGTGATGGTGAAAGATTGAAAGATGATTAAACTTCCCACAGGTTCCCGCGGTGAGGGTTCCGAAAATCACAAGAGGAACAACCAATTCACACGATCAAGTATGCGGAAGCGCGTGGCAAATCACATCTTATTGAATCATGACAGAATATGAACATAATGTCATCAAGACTAAAATATCAGAATGAAGACATAACAAGGCATTCCCATAATAATTCAAGTTGCAAAGCTAACAAAGTATGTTAAGTTATTACAATCCCCCAAAATAAGAGGCCAACATAGGCCAATACAACACCAAAAATATATAAAAGCCCAAAATGTGATACATCGGAACTCATGACCCGTCCCAACGTCTAGATGACGTCGTCGGGTTGCCACTCACGGGCTAAGGTAGGCTCAACAGCCTCCTCCTGGCACTCCTCCTCAAGGGGATAGCCTCCTGCACCTGGTCACCAAAATACAAGTATCAAACACGACGGTTTGGCAAGAAATCATTTTAAGTGAAAGCATGTAAAACAATGTTTAATCGAGAATATAAAGAAATATTTTACTGAACGTAAAACAAATACTTACGAAACACTTTTCTAAATCAAAGACAACTAACATGAATGCATAACATATATATCATGAATCGTAAATCCACAAAGAGCCCATCCTTTCTCTATCAATTATAATGAAAAGAGTAAGCACGCACGACAAGCACGAATATACATAGTATAACACGACATGATTCCCACAAATACGGGATTCCGGCTGCGGAACTGGACACGCACGATGTGTAATAAATACACTACTAATTTGCAGTTAGTTCACATGTTTAAGGACCCCCAGACAATGGATTAGACTGAAAGGGCAGTCCAAGCTCTGTGGTGTTCACTTGAGTTAATGAATGCACAAAACACGCAAAACACGATTCAAACATATCGAAAATAAAAGGGGAAATCACTTGTCACGGCAAGACAAGGCACGACTAGCAAAATGCATAATATATATGCTCACAACTTATAAGTGATCCCCATTTTATACTTGAAACACATCTTAGAACAAGCTTAAATACTTAACTTCAAAGCGAGTATACGATATGACTTGCGGTATTAAACCAACGTTCAAAACACGATAATTTTATCAAGTACATGCTTAGGCTATTCATTGACCCTTGGGTGATTGGAACTCTATCATTAAAATACAAGTATTGGTGTCCCCGAAGTTGGTACATATGATGGAGTTCCATTCACACAATGTCAAGTTAAAGTCCTTTATATAGCCTAGTTTTGTAAATTTTAAAAGAATATGTAAATGGGCAAAATCCTCTTAAACAGGGGAAATTCCAATTGGGCCGGTCGACCTAGCCCATGGCCGGTCGACCGCGTATACAGTGAGCCCGGTCGACCGGCCAAGGCCCGGTCGACCTGCAGTTGTAACTTTAATTCAGTGAACAGTGTTTTGGTCAGGTTCCAGAGAACCTGACCCTGTGTCGCCGGTCGACCGCGCCCCTTGGCCGATCAACCGTGTGAACTGGGGGAACAGTCATTCCCGCAGTGCAGCAGGTCATCCAACTGGGACCAAACCCAGTGTGCCCGGTCGACCGCGCCCCTTGGCCGGTCGACCGCTTGAACTGCGGAAATCAGAACCCAGTTCTGATTTCTGCAGTCAGTGGTCCATCCTTTCCTTCCTTTCTTTTCTACATCCTTTCCAACCTAATTAGCAAATTTGATACATGAATATAACATGCTATCAAGGCTCACATTGGGGCATTTATTTCAAACTTAAACAAGCCATTAACCTAGAAACCCATTTCGTAAACCTTCAAACCCATTCTTATCAAAACAAATCCAAACTTCAACAAAAGCAAGACTTAATTAAAAGTAATGAAATATGAAAGTTTGGAAAGCTATTGACATGCTTGCATTTTCCAAAGTAAGATCACAACATGAAAACCTAGTAAAGCAAAGCATTAATACCAAATGACAAGTCCATGAACACACATGCACAACAACTTAAATAGATCACTTGCCTTAGCCAAATGAAAACAAAACTCTTCTTCAAGCACTCCTAACCAAAAGCCAAGCCAAGAACTACAAAAATCCCATGAAACCCATTCAAAAACTCACCCAAAAAATGCAACCAAGCAACCCATTTCAAAATGGGTGTTACAAGTTAGGAAAACATGATCTTTAGGAGTCAAAAGAACTCCATTGAAGAGATGGGTTGAAGCTCTTACCTAGAGGTGCCCAAACAAGAAATGAGGAAGGAAATGGAGATCTTTCCCACCAAGAGACTTCAAGAAAAAGACATCAATGGAAAGCTTGGGTTGAGAGGAAGAATATGATGGTTTTAGAATTCCATTTGGAAGCTCCTAGCTCATGCATTCAAGAAGAGAAGAAGAAGAGGAAAAGAGGGTTTTCAGCCCTAGGTCAAGAGAATGTGCAGAGATTTTGTGGAATGAAGAGAGAAAGAGGGGAAAGGGCTTAAGTGCTAGTCAAGTGGGTCCCATAAGTGCTAAACTTGCATGAGTGAAAACATAGTCTTGCGGGCCTCAAATGAAGTCGACGAAGAAGGATAAAACGATCCTTGAAAAATCTAGTTTCCAAAAAGTATATTTTTGACATGGTTTTGGGATCTCGAAAATTGTGTCCAGATTTGAGTGTGAAAAGGCTATTTTACCCTTTTGGTCCAAAACTTGAGTTTCTGGGCTACAAACACAAATGGGCTAAACATGAAAGTTGTACATAATCATAAAACCAATCAAATGAAATGAAAATCACGATTAACACAAAACCAAACACGATCTTCCCACGCTTGCACGTACACCCAGGCCTTCCTGAGTGTGCCTAGTAAACACTAAACGTTCCCGGACTCCCCAAAACTAAAAACCATGACTAAAACTAATCACACTCTAACCCACGATAACTAAACCCGATTAAGACTAAGCACACACTAAGCAAACACTATTAGGTTAATCCTGGGTTGGGGTTTGACAACTCTTAATGCACTAATTTGTCTAGTCAAAATATTACCTGAATTGTGATTAATCAACCTGTATATTATATTCTGCTTTGTACCCGCAAACTATGCACTTTGTTTTGGATACTTGCCAGATTTCCTGTCTGATCTACACTTGGTGCTGTCAGTAATGAACTTTATACACCCTAATCGGACTTTAAGGCGGTCAAACAGGATCCATCAGTTATTTCGAGAGTGAGTAGTTAATGACATTGAGTAGCATCTGATGCTGCAGAGTTCGATACAACATCTTTTGGATTTTGGTTTATTTTGGGGAATCACATCTTTTGTTCTTGTATTTATGGGTAATGTTTTTGTATGGCCTATTTTGGGATGTAACTAAACTTATACTTTTGCTAAACTTGAATGCTAACATTATGGAATGAGTTCCTTAATATTATTGAGTCTACTGATGTCATTATACTCTGATTTTATTTATGCTTGTTTCCTGAAGTAGCCCATGTAAGCTTCCGCCACGATGACACTCTAGGATTGAGGACCCTGCAGAATCTCAAATAGCGGAATCTTATGGGTACAATTATGGCGCGTGGATTAATTATTAATTGATGGACCCATTTCTTCCTTTCCTCTCTCATCCGTCCCTGGGGCTGCCGAATGGCCGAATGGAGGGAAAAAGAGAAAGGCGAGTATCAACATTTTTTTGTATGGGTATGCCAGATTTTCTATTCTACTTAGAATTTAGAAATGGTGATCTGGAGATCCACCTTCACAAGTAGAAAGGAAATCAATCTTTTTTCTAACTTTCCATTGCACATATATTTAAGAAAAGAGGCAAGTTTTCTTTAAATGCCGTAAGAGGCGATTTCATTTTGTTTGCCGTGAAAGACGATTTTTTGTTTTTTGTTTGCCGTGAAAGGCGGGTTTGCCGTAGAAGGCGATTTACAAATCCCATCAATAATGAAAGACAAGAAATGTGATTTTTTTTGTCTTTTTAAAAGAAATACAAAATACAATAGAAAAGTAAGAAAGGGGATTCTGACTTGCCAGGAGATTGTGGGGACACGTCCAGATCGACGGTCGTAAGTCATGTACGGGCTTCGCCATCGTCCATGCAGATGAGAACGTATGATGCTTTGATTCTCTTGGCTTGGCTTGAACTTCGGTTTTTTAGAAGATAAAGACTAAGAGAAGGTCCTATATCCCATAAAAAACCGAATAGACGGGCTGAAAAGCTACGTCTAGGGCATGTTGAATAGGAGAAGAGAGAGAGTTTTGCCTTGGGGGGGAGTGCCCCCCAAGGGACTTCAATCACCTTGTGGTGTTTCCTGCAACAGAGTTTCTTTAAACTAGCTGATCTCTTTTTGTGTGTGTGTCTCTCTCTGATTTCTGGATTTCCTTCTTTGTTCTTCTTGGAATGACCCCCTTTTTATAGGCTTTGGGTAGACATGGGGTGATTTATGGCATTGATGAGAGAAATGATGGAATTGATGCTCCATGATGGGAGGAGTTACACGTTTTTATTTTTTGATTTTGTAACTCCTTTTTCTTGGCTTGTGATTGGCCGAAGGAAAATGATGGGCATTTAATCGCCCTTAATCTCCATGATGAGGGGAGTTTCATGATTTATTGCCATAATTGCTTGGACTTGTAACTCCTTTTTCCTTGAATCTGATTGGGCCGTCCAAAATAATGAGTTAATGACCGCATTAACTTGCCATAAAACGGGTCATTTAACTTCATTAATTGGTTGCTAGGGCGCTCAAAGAGGCGCGGGCCGTACTGTGTCTTTTGAAATTCTTTTTTCGATGATCGCCAATGGATCTACATGTTGTTTGATGCCAGATGGCGATACAACTTCAGACATTGATTAATACTAGTGGGCCGGTAACATCTATCTTGTTGATTTTTCGATCGATCGGACAAAAAGTGTATTTTCTTGGTCAACCGGTTGGCGATCTTGGAGCGATCAATGATGATTTTGATGCTCTCGACGGCGGATCCGAAATGTTGATGAAGATCAGTCGATTTCAAGTATCAAGAATCAGATTTTCGAAAAATCACGTGGGCTGGAATTCCCAAAACTCGAAAAGAGTCGGAAAACGGGCCATCTAGCGGAAATCCGGCGACCCGGATTTAAAGTCAAGTTAAAGTCCTTAATATAGCCTAGTTTTCAATTTTTAAAAGAATATGTAAATGGGCAAAAATCCTCTTAAAACAGGGGAAATTTCAGTTGGGCCGGTTGACCTGGCCCATGGCCGGTCGACCGCGTACACAGTGAGCCCGGTCGACCGGCCAAGGCCCGGTCGACCTGCAGTTGTAACTTTAAATGGTGCATAGTGTTTTGGTCAGGTTCCAGAGAACCTGACCCTGTGTCGCCGGTCGACCGCACCCCTTGGCCGGTCAACTGCGTGAACTGGGGAACAGTCATTCCCACAGTGCAGCAGGTCATCCAACTGGAACCAAACCCAGTGTGCCCGGTCGACCGTGCCCCTTGGCCGGTCGACCGCGTGAACTGCGGAAATTAGAACCCAGTTCTGATTTCTGCAGTCAGTGGTCCATTCTTTCCTTCCTTTCTTTTCTACATCCTTTCCAACCTAATTAGCAAATTTGATACATGAATATGACTGATGGACCCGATTCTTCCCTCTCTCCCGCTGCCTCCGCCCCGGGTCTTTCGGGGCACGGCGGAGGGGAGGAGAAAAATGTAAAGTGTATCAACATCTTTTTTTTTTGTACGGGCATGCCAATTTCACGTTTCTACTTGGAATTTAGTAACGGAGATCCGAAGATCCACCTTCACAAGTAGAAAGGCGAAATGAAACTTTTTCTAGTTTCCCATTGCACACATATTTTAAGAAAAGAGACAATAGGTTTTTTTTTTATATGCCGTGAAAGGCGATTTCATTTGTTTGCCGTAAAAGGTGATTTTGCCGTAAAAGGCGATTTACAAATCTTATCCATTATGAAAGACAAGAGTTGTGATTTTTGTCTCTAAAAGAAAAATAAAGTACAATAGAAATCAAGAAAAGGAATCTGACTTCTCATTCGATTGTGGGGACACGTTCAGATTGACGGTCGCGAGTCATGTATGGGCTCCTCCATCGTCCATGCAGATGAGAACACGATGCTTGGATTCTTGGCTTGGCTTTTTAACCTCAGATTTTTAAAGGACAAAGACCAAGAGAAGGTCTTATATCCGATAAAAAGCTAAGTAAACGGGCTGAAAAGCCACGTTTTAGCCATGTTGGTAGAAGAAAGAAAGTCCTTGGGGGGGTGGCCCCCCAAGGGTGCTTCAATCACCTTTTGGTGGTCTTGCAGCAGAGTTGCAGGAGTTCTGGATTTTCTGGGTAATTCTCCGGACTTCGGGTGAATTTCTCTAGCGATTTCTCTGGATTTTTTTGTCTCTCTTGCTGGGTTTTTCCCTTTGGAATGCCCTCCTATTTATAGGCCTTTGGTAGCCATTTAGGAGGGTTTATGAGCATTGAATGCGTTAATGCTCATAATGTGAGGAGTTACAAGTTTTAAATTATTTGTTTTGTAACTCCTTTTTCCTTGAATCTGATTGGCCAATGGAGAATAATGAGCTTTTAATTGTCTTTAATCCCCATCATGGGAGGAGTTTCATGGCTTTAATGCCATAAATCCTTTGACTTGTAACTCCCATTTGCTTGCTTTTGATTGGGCCGTCCAAAATAATGAGTTAATGACCGCATTAACTTGTCATAAAATGGGTCATTTAACCTCATTAATTGGTCGCCAAGTCGCTTGAAGAGTCGTGGGCCGCGCCGCGTCTTTTGGATTTTCTTCTTGCGATGATCGCCGGTGGATCCATATGTTGTTTGATGTCGGATGGCGATGCAATTTCAGACATTGATTAATGTCAACGTGCCGGCAACATCTGTCCTGTCGATTTCACGATCGGGCGGGCAGAAAGTGTGCTTTCTTTGTCGGCCGGTTGGCGATTTCGAGGTATCTAATGATCATCCAATGATTTCGGCGGCGAATCCGTGATGTTGACGAAGATCGACGGATTTCATGCACGAAAAATCAGATTTTGGAAAAATCACAAGAGCCAATCAACTCGAAACGCGAAAACGACCCGAAAAAAGGGGTTTCCGACGACTTTTGGGTCGCCGGAATTCCATGGTCGCCGGCGACCATGGGCCTTGGGCCCATTTTTTGGCCGCCGTTTGGTCGCCGTTTCTTCGCCGTTTTTCGATCTTTTTTCATTCTTTTTTCTTCTGTATTTTTTTCTGACATTTCCCCTCATTTATTGGCCTGATTCTCTTGAAGAAAGCCCGATGAGGAGCCACTCAAATCGGAGCACAAAGTTTCATATTTTTTTGGAAAGCCGAAGACTTTGTTGTGCGGTATTGCCGATTTTTTGTCAAGCATTGAAACTAGGCCGAACGATGTCGGAATGACCTGAAATTTGACGTGGAGCTTCTTGAGCAGTAGATAGGACCAACCATAGGCTTTGGTTTGAGTTTTGAAGCCGTTCGAGGTCCCGCAAATGCTCGCCTTAATTTCGTCATGAGAGAAATGCCGAGCTTTGACCTGCGGTCAACCGATGTCCGATTGACCTGAAATTTGACAGGGGACCTATTAGAGTCATTTTGAGATGATCCATTAGCTCCAATTTTGATGCCATGATTCCGGGGTGCTCCGCCGTCGGCAGGCCTGTTTTTGCTTCCCGAGAGTTGATGAAGGGTCAAACATCGTCCGTTTGACTTGAAATTTGGCAGGGGGCTTTTTGGAGGTATTTTGAGACCATCCGTAGGCTCTGATCGAAGTTTTAAAGTTTTCGACACTGTCGCTGCCGGGAGCTCGTGCCTGGCTGTCGGAGGAGTGAAGTTAGGCCAAATGATGTCGAAATGGCCCGAAACTTCATGTGTACCCTTCTTTTGGCTGCTTTGAAGGATCTTGTAGTTTTTGTTTGATTCTGACAAGATCTGGTGCTTGAAGTGGCGCCTTCCTATTTATGGCAAGATATGGCTCCATGTAGCTTTTGGTGTTGAAGGGACATAGTGACATTTTTAGTGTCAACAAATGCCCCCTCGAGGTACAGCGGCGAGGTGCGCAGCTCTAGCAGTCGGTGTGCCTCGAAGAGAATTTGAAGGAGATCTTCTTGCTTGACCAAGAGTCTTGAGCGTTTTTCTTTTGATGGAGTTGCTTTTTGAGCTTCCAATGGATTTTGCGGTAATGAGATAGGTCATGTATCGTCTCAAGGCAAGGACTTTGAAATGACATTTGGATATGGGTTTTTGGTTTTGGGTTTTCCCTTTTAACCTTGTGAACCTAAAGGCTTTATGTGGCACATTAGGCGGTTAAGAAGGTTTTTTTGGTTTTTGACCTTGTGACCTAACAGGCTGTATGTGGCGAGTTAGGGGGTCGGGATTTTGGTTTTTGGTTTTGGTCTTGTGACCTAACAAGCTGTATGTGGCAAGTTAGGGGACCATGGTTTGGTTTTTGGTCACTCTTTGGGACAATTTTGGGTCCATTGGAGTGGTTTGGTTTTTTGTGGAATGTCAATTTCAAGATTGTGGCTTGATTTGGTGCATGGGGTTGGATGGTTTGGGTTTCTTTTGGAAGCCCATGAAGCTTGGAATTTTTTGTATGGTCCAATCAACTCAAGAGAGGCATGGAACCATTTTTGTATGCTCTTGGTAAGAGAAATTTTAACTAAAAGCCACTTTTAGTGCCTAGGTGGTCAAACCTGGCTCATATGGGCTAACCCATGGGACCTTAAGCTTTTAAAAATGGCTTAGATCTCATGTGGTGTCATTTTGTAAAGAATATCTAAAAATATCCCTTTTGTGTAGAGAATATCTAAAAATATCCTTACTTGGAGAGAATCTCTCAAGTTTCCTTGATTTTGGGAGAGATTTTCTCGAAGTTTCTCAAATCCCCTTTCTTTTTGGAGAGAATTTCTCAAGAATCTCCTCTTTAGGAGAGAATATCTCAAATCTCCCTTTCTTCTAGGAAGTTTGCTAATTTTTAGCACTTACCTCCTTGCTTTTCTCCTCCTTTCCTCTTTTGGTTTGCTTTTTCTATAAAAGCAATGGAGATGGGTTTTCTTTCTCTTGTTGCTTTCTTTTTGCAAAAACCTTCAAGAGTGCTCCAAGATAAAGAATTTCTCAAGGGTCTTCAAGTAATTTCTTCGTTCTTCTTCTCATTGCTTCATCAGTAGGCTCACTTCTTTTTTCAGGAATAAAAACCCTATGTAGATATAAGAAAAGTTCCCATTTTTTTTTTTTTCCTTCTTTTTTTTCCTTCTTTTTTTTTCACGTGTTTTTCTTTCACTCTTTTTTTTTTTTGTTGTTTGGCACGACGTTCTCCCGGTTTTTGTTTTATCGCCTTTCTTTTTTGTTCTCTTCTTTTTTTTCGCCCCCTTTTTTTTTTTTTTTATTTTTGCTGTACGGACAGGTCACGATACGGACCTAGCCGTACAGCCACGTGGCTAGGTGGGCCAACGTGTCTTGGCCGACCCCTATATGTCTTTTTTTTTTTCTTCTCTTTTTTTTGAAGAGGTTTTTTTTTTTTTTTTTCTTCTTCTTTTCTTGTTTTTGCTCCCATGATATAGAGGTTTTATGCAATTCATAGATGATCATCGCATGTCTTTCTCGTTTTTTATTTTTTTTAATGCATCAAGATAAAGGCTTAAATTTCTAGGTCAAGTCAACATGGATTTTGACTTAGACAAAGTTTGATTGGTTTTGACCAAATTGGGTTGGAATTGGTCGAACTTTTGTCAAAGTTTTCCTAGTATCTAATGCATGATGGTTTTGTGCATGATTTTTGGTAAATGGAATTGGGAGCATGATGATGCATACCTCGAGTTTTCTTGCAAGTCTTGGGATTTTTGGAGCTTGCAGCAATGTTGAGCCCACTTCTCCAGTTTCGCAGAATTTCGAGGAGCTTTGCAAGTTTTGGAATTTTGTCAAACCCCAACCTAGGATTTAACCCAATAGTGTTTGCTTAGTGTGTGCTTAGTCTTGATTTGGGTTTAGCTAGCATGGGTTAGAATGTGATTGGTTTTAGCCTTGGTTATAGCTTTGGGGGAGTTCGAGAACGTTTAGTGTTTATTAGGCTCACTCAGGAAGGCCTGGGTGTACGTGCAAGCGTGGGAAGATTGTGTTTGGTTGTGTGTTAATCGTGATTTTTATCTCATTTGATTGGTTTTTTGATTATGTGCAACTTTCGTGTTTAGCTCGTGTGTGTTTGAAGCCCAGAAAATCAAGTTTTGGCCCAAAAGGGTAAAATAGCCTTTTCACACTCAAATCTGGACACGATTTTCGAGGTCCCAAAACCATGTCGAAAATATACTTTTTGAAAACTAGATATTTCAAGGATCGTTTTATCCTTCTTCGTCGACTTCATTTGAGGCCCACAAGACCATGTTTTGACTCATTCAAGTTTAGCATTAAAAGGGGGGCCCATTTGTCTAACACTTAAGTCCCTTCCCTTCTCTTCCTCTCCATTAGCAATCTCTGTAATTTTTCTGAACCTAGGGCTGAGAAAACCCTTTTTGTTCTCCCCACTCTCTCTTCTTGAATGCTTGAGCTAGGAACCTCCAAATGAAATTCTAAAACCATCATCTTCTTCCTCTCAAGACAAGCTTGCCATTGGTACCATTTTCTTGAAGTTTCCTTGTGGGAGAGATCTCCATTTTCTTCCTCATTTCTTGTTTGGGCACCTCTAGGTAAGAGCTTCAACCCATCTCTTTAATGGAGTTTCTTCTACCACCAATTAAGATCTTGTTTTTCTAACTTTTAGCACCTATTTCTAAATGGGTTGCTTGGTTGTGTTTTTGGGTGAGTTTTGAATGGATTTTTTCATGGGATTTTGTAGTTCTTGGCTTGACCTTTGGTTTGGAGTGCTTGAAGAGAGAACTTGTGTTCATTTGGCTAAGGCAAGTGATCTTTTTATGTGGGTGTACATGTGTGTCTTGGATTTGCATTTGGTATTAAGGTTTTGATTTATTAGGTTTTCATGTTATGATCTTGTTTTAGACAATGCAAGCATATCTAATGTCCTTCCACACTTTCAGAATTTCATATCTTTGAAATGGGTCTTGTTTTTGTTGAAGTTTGGATTTGTTTAGAGATGAATGGGTTTCAATTATTGTGAAATGGGTTCTTTGTTAATGCTTTGATTAAGTTTGAAATGAATGCCCCAATGTGAGCCTTGATAGCATGGTTAATCATGTATTTAGTTTGCTAATTAGAGTGGAAAGATTGTAGAAAAGAAAGGAGGAAAAGATTGGACATGTGGACCATGTAGTAGGAGTGCAATTTCTGCACTCAGCGAGCACAGGCAGAAGCCTGTTCGCTCGAGCGACCAGGCCCCTGCCTGGCATGAGCGCAGGCAGAAGCCTGTTCGCTCGAGCGAACCATGGGTCCGCTCGAGCGACCAGGCCACTGCCTGGTCCGGGCGCAGACAGCAAGCTGTCCGCTCGAGCGACCCCTAGTTCGCTCGAGCGAACTGCCTGCTGCCTGAATTTTTGAGGAAGAGCCTGTTTAGAAATTTTAACCCATTTATGCACTTTTAAGGATTGGAAAAGGAAAACTAGGCTATGTCATGGACTTTAACCTGACGTTGCGTGATTGGAACTACAAGATTCGAAGCAACTTCGGGGACACCAATTATTACATTTTTACAACAGGGGCCCAATCACACAAGGGTCAAGGAATAGCCTAAGCTTGTATTTGATGAAATTATCGCGTTTCGAACTTTGTTTTGATACGACAAGTAATATAGTGTGCTCGCTTTGAATTCAAGTATTTAAGCTCTTTCCGAAATGTGTTTCAAGATTTGTTCAAGTATTAAATGGGGATCACTTATTAAGTTGTGAGCATATATATTATGCATTGTGCTAGTCGTGCCTCGTCGTGTAGTGACAAGTGGTTTCCCCTTTTGTTTTCGATATGTTTGAATAGTGTTTCGCGTGTTTTGTGCATTCATGAATTCTAGTGAACACCACAGAGCTTGGACTGCCCTTTCAGTCTGATCCACTGTCTGGGGGTCCTTAAACATGTGAACTAACTGCAGATTAGTAGTGTATTTATTACACATCGTGCGTGTCCGGTTCCGCGGCCGGAAATCCCGTTTTTGTGGGAATCGTGTCGTGCTATATTATGTATATTCGTGCTTGTCGTGCGTGCTTGCTCTTTTCATTGTAAATGATAGAGAAAGGATGGGCTCTATGTGGATTTACTATTCATGATAATATATGTTATGCATTCATGTTAGTTTGTCTTTGATTTAGAAAAGTGTTCGTAAGTATTGTTTTACGTTCAGTCAAATATTTCAGTATATCCTCGATTTAAACATTGTTTTACATGCTTTCACTTAAATGATTTCTTGCCAAACCGTTGTGTTTGATGCTTGTATGTTGGTGACCAGGTGCAGGAGACCCTCCCTTTGAGGAGGAGTGCCAGGAGGAGGCCGTTGGGCCCAACCTAGCTCGTGAGTGGCAACCCGATGACGTCATCTAGACGTTGGGGTGGTGCATGAGTTCCGTTGGATCACTTTTTGGGATTTTGTTATACTTTTGGTATTGTATTGGCCTATGTTGGCCTCTTATTTGGGAAGTGTAATAACTTAACTTATTTTGTTAACTTTACAGCTTGAATTATGGGAATGCCTTGTTATGTTCATTCTGATATTATGTCTCGATGTCATGATGTTTCCTATTGTGACATGATATGATAAGATGTGATTTGCCACGCGCTTCCGCATACTTAATTCATGTGAGTTGGTTGTTCCATGTGTGTTTGTTTGGAACCCTCACCGCGGGAACCTGTGGGAGGTTTAATCATCTTTTAATCTTACACTTAATGCCGCGGCCTCGGTCCGGGGTCGCGACAGCTAGATAGGTAAATCTTTTACAAGTTGTTTTTAACATGTGATTAGCATTCTTTCCTCAATCATAAATGTTTTTATGAGCTAAAACTTTTAAAAGCCTTTGGCATACATTTATGAGCTTTAATTTTCGAATTGATTGAGGACTTCATACATGTACATTGTGCATTCATCTTTGCATTCATAGTGTGTATGTATGAATTAGATTTTCACTTTCATATCCGCCTATTTAAGAGGCAATTGTATTGAGCTTAAATTGTATCTCCATCAAGTGTATTTAGACACTACTTAGAGAGATAACCAACCTTTTGGTTGTAGACGTTATTGCTTAGCCTAAGAAAAGCATAGTGTAAGAGGTTATTGCTTAGCCTTGAAAAGCATATTGTAAGGTTTTTGCTTAGCCTATTGAAAAGCATAAATAGTGGAAATCCGGTGGTGTGTTGGATCACAAGCCGGTAGTGGATGTAGGCATTGAGGCCGAAGCACTATAAATCATTGTGTTATGGTGAATGCTTTGTGATGATTGTTTTTGTTATCTTCCGCACTTTAGTTCCATATCATCACTTGTGACTAATTGATTTTAAAGAAGTTAGAATTTGGCATAATTGGTCACTTATTAGAAGCTCACCCTATTCACCCCCCTCTAGGGTTTGGATCCATGGACTTACAAGTGGATCTAAGAAAAGCCTTATCCAGAGTGTGGAGAAAGCTAGACTGTTCAAGGCAAGAGTCCTCCAAATGGGTTCATTAAGTAATCCTACCCTTGCCTAGGGGCTGATCTATATACTGAGGTTTCATATGTCCTAATTGGAAACCTATGTGTACTCTTCAAAAAAAAAAATTATTTTCGAACAAAACCTTTTCAAAAAAAAAAAAAAAAAACTTCTTTCAGTTTTGAATTCAGATTTGAGAAATCTTGGTTCATTCGCTTTCGGATGAAAGCTCACGGAAATCACTTGTAGCTTACATTCGAACTGGAACACCACTTGTTCTCTTTGATGAATTCAATTTTAATCTTAAAAAAAAAAAAAAAAAAAAAACTTCCGTCATTTTGGGTTCAAATCTGAGAAATCTTGGTTCATTCCCTTTCGGATGAAAGCTCGCGGAAATTGCTTGTAGCTTCCTTTCGGATTGGATTACCATTTGCTCTCTTTTCTGAATCCAATTTGACCTTTCAGAAATCCCATCTTTTGTCCATTCCAAGGATGCGAATTGCAACACAATTGTGCCTAGCGGTGCTAGTACGCCCTTTCGGGTCTACTCTACTTGCGACCGAGATATTTGTATCTCCAACCTTATATCATCTTACTTCAAATGAGCTTTCCTTCTCAGTAATTTGAATTAAGGTTCACAATTGCTTCTAGCAGTCACTGGAATGCTCACTCTGAGCCTCCTATACTTGCATTTAGAACAATTGTACCCTCTAAGGCTCTTTGCCTTCTTCGCCTCGCTTGGGCCGAACCATGTGCCCTTGAGTGATTTGAAAAGACAAAACCATAGTTTTTTTTCATTTATGATCACCATATTCTTGTGATTACTTATGGATGTGGTCTTGGTTCAGAATTTTTCCAAACTAACAATGGTAGCTTCATTAACCATCACTTTTGATGAGAACAAGTACCAGCTCATGCTTCGAGAGAAGCAAAACAAGCGCACTCACAAACACCCTGCTAACTGCCGAAGCGTCACCCTCCTCGGCAACTATCAGAACACTAGGTCGACCTCTACTTCCCGAACCATTGTCTTCAGGTCACTAGGACCATTTCCACTTCACGTAGAGGAACGTGTCACTGCCATGACATCAAGGGCAAACACAAAGAAGCCTGAAGCCCGTGGCAACCCCACGAAGCCTCAACCTGCAAGGAACCAGGTCTACCCCAAGACTTGGTCCCCAAGACCTTCACCAAAACAAAGGAGGTCCTAAGCATCTACAAAGCCAGTATACCTGGCCCCTCCCAAGGAGAACCAGTTATACCCTCTCTCTTACATGAAAGTGGAGAGGCCTACCCTCCGCCAAACAAACAAACCAGCCCACCATGAGCCGGCTTGCTCCTACAAGCCAAAAATCAAATCATACATCACAGGGCCTCTGCGAGAACCTGCCAAGGCCTGCACTCCTGCAGTTCGACCCTTCATCTAAACAGGGGCCGAAGTTAGTTGTTAATTTCGTTTCGGACCACATTTCGCTCTGGCCTACAAAATGAAAAGTTTCGGCCGATTCGGAATTTCGGTGAAACTTTTCGGAATTACATTTCGAGGAAAATATAACATAATATATATACATATATAAGTAAAAAAAAATAGAAAAAGTAATAAATATAGATTTAATCCATTATAGTAATTTTTTGGGAATTATATTTTGTGAAAATATAAGAAATACAAAATATATGTGTAAAAAAAGTAAAAAAAAATTAATTATGTAAAATTTCATCTTGGCCGAAAATTCACATTTCAGCTGAAATCTTGAATTTCGGCCGATATTGACCGAAATTCAAACCAAAAAGTTTGGGCCGCAATTTCGTTTCGGCCACTTGACCGAAACGAAAAATTTCGGCCAAAACGAAACAAAATTAATAACTATGCCCAACTCGTGAAATTCAAACCTTCACTACGACAGGTAAAGGACCGCGTCCGGATCTTGTCCATGCCTAGCATCAAAGAAGACAAGCTCGGCTGTTATGCACGAGGGACTTGAAAGTCCAAGATCGAATCCTAGAGGGGGGGGGGGGGGGTGAATAGGGTGAGCCAACAAGATACTAGACCAATTTTAATTCTTTTAAAATTAAGACACTAAAGCTTAGAGAAAGATTAATTATCTTGAGAAGGGGAGCAATCTCTAAGTTAATCATCCATGAAAAGAAAACAAAAAGTCATTCACCATAACATAAGCATTTATAGTGGTTCGGCCAACATGCCTACATCCACTCCCGGCAACCCTACCGGATTTCATTAGATCAATTAAGGTTTAGGATCACCTCAAACCTTACACATACACAACTTATGCTTTTCAAGGCTAAGCAATAACCTATACACAATGCTTTTCTTTAGGCTAAGCAATAACCTTTACAAGATGTTTCTCTCTTAAATAAAATGCCTATTGATGCATGGATAAGAGAACAATGAAGCACAATTTAAAACTTCTAAAAAGGTTGAATAGAAAGTGAAAACCTAATTTCTAGAAGCATGCATATGAATGACAAAGTCTATGAAAAAGGCATGAACTAGAAATCACTCTTTCTCTTTTAGAAAGTTAAAACTTTAAATGATGCAAAGTTGATAAACCTATTTATGAGAAAGAGTTGTAGACAAACACATAGTTTTTCAAGAAGATCAAACTTGAATGAAAGGATACAATCTTAAGTTTAGCAAGTTAGATTTGAAAAACAAAGATTCACAACTCATGTGAATGACAAACCATATATTGATTTCATGAAGCTAAAAGATTGCAAAGATCAAAGCATGTTATGAAACTCAACATTGCAAGAAGAAAGACAACTATGTGAACATGCTTGAAAAGAAAACAAGGATTCAAAAAACAAAGCATGTAATTAAATCTTGAGATAAAGAAGGCACACCCATTTGAAGATCAAAGGTTGAATCCATGGATTAGCCTCCTAATCCCTTCTCTAATCCTCTTAAAAGTTGTCCTTCCTTGTCCTTGAAGATTCCTCAAAAGTTCAACCTCTTTCCCAAAACAAAAAGCCACTTTTTATAGAGAAAAAGTTGCCAACGGCTAGTGCCCGGTCGACCTGGTACACTGCCCGGTTGACCGGGTGCTCAACGGTCTTAAAAATGTCCGTTGTAGTGTGTAACGGCTACAAGACCCCGGTCGACCCGCAGTGTGCCCGGTCGACCGGGTCCCTTGGCCCGGTCGACCGGCCACACAGGCAGGTCGACCTGGGAACAACCCTTTAAACAGAATTTTTCAAGGAAGATGAAAATGAGAGGGCTTCTTCCAAAGGACTTTGAGACACATTGAACAAGCTTGGGAAAATGACTTCAAAAGGATGAAAATAGAATTTTAAAGCCATGAAACTTTCAAACCAAAATATGGATTTTAAAGAGAAAGCAATTGGAAAGCTTGAAATGATTTTTGAACTTAATGAAGAACATTTTGAGATTTTAAAAACTTGAACTAAAAGCTTCATGAACTTTAAGAAAATTAAGATTAGAAAACCATGCATATCAATGAATAAAGACAAAGATTATGAAAGAGAAATATGCATGAAGATCCTAAGATGAAGAACATGAATGAATGAGAGGACAAGCCATGAAAATGAATGCATCCTATCAAATTGCAACAAAATAAAGACTCTAACAATCTCCCCCTTTGCAATTTGATGGCAAAACTAGAAGCTTGAACTCTCTCTCTATCTCCTCCGAACCTTGACCAACAACTTCTTTGGATATTTAAGGAGCTTTGGATGAGCGGGAGCATTTGGATATTAAGGAGCTTTGGATTTTCCTTGCGAGAGCAAAACGAACGTGAAGCTTCTCCCCCTCAACTAAATAAACCTTGAATCGTCTCCCCCTCAATTGGAGACCACTTTCTCCCCCTTTGACATCTAATTGCAAAGGAGCCTGCCCATCAACGAGAAAACACACAACATTGTTAGTAGCACCTGTTTATAAGAGATATAGTAAAAATAAAGTGTAGTAACAGGTGATTAGCCAACAAAAACTTAGAATTCAGGGCAAGGGCCAATGCCCAATTGATGTCTTAATTTTATGAACTGATCATTTCCAAGGGGTTTAGTAAATAAGTCAGCCAATTGGGAATCTGTTGGAACAAAGATTAACTCAATAGTGCCTTGATCAGCATGATCGCGTAAGAAATGATAGCGAATGTCAATATGTTTAGTGCGAGAATGCTGAACCGGATTTTTAGAAATACTAATGGCACTAGAGTTGTCGCACATGATAGGCATACATTGTTGTGGAATATTATAATCTAACAGAGTTTGCTTCATCCACAACAGTTGAGCACAACAACTACCTACTGCAATATATTCAGCTTCAACAGTAGACAAGGATACAGAATTTTGCTTTTTGCTATGCCAAGCTACTAAGCAGTTCCCTATGAAATAGCAGCAGCCACTAGTGCTCTTCCTATCATCTATTGATCATGCCCAATCTGCATCACTGTATCCAATCAATTGTAATGAGGAGTCACAAGGATACCAGATGCCATAATGAGATGTCCCATTAATATATTTGATAATACGTTTGACAGCTTTAAGATGGGACTCACGAGGATCTGATTGATACCTAGCACAAATTCCAACACTAAAGGATAGATCTGGTCTGCTAGCTGTAAGGTAGAGGAGACTACCTATCATACTTCTATAGAGTTTTTGGTCTACCTTTTTACCAAGGGGGTCATTTGAGAGTTTAGCAGTAGATCCCATGGGATTGCAACTAGTCTTAGATTCGCCTAAACCAAACTTTTTCACTATTTCTAGAGCAAACTTGGATTGACTAAGAAAGATACCATGATCAGTCTGACTAACTTGTAATCCTAGAAAGAACTGTAAGGGTCCTACCAGACTCATTTCAAAAGTAGAGCTCATCAGTTGAGAAAATCCTTGAGCAAGTTCATCTGATGTGGACCCAAAAACAATATCATCAACATATATCTGAGCAAGAAGAATGTCTTTATCAACCTTTTTGATGAAGAGGGTCTTGTCCACGTTTCCACATTTATATTCATTTTCAAGTAAGTGACTTGTAAGCTTCTCATACCAGGCTCTAGGAGCTTGTTTTAGGCCATAGAGAGCTTTCTTCAATTTGAAAACATAGTCCGGGTGATGAGGATCCTCAAAACCTTGAGGTTGAGTAACATACACATCTTCCTCTATTTCTCCATTTAAGAAGGCACTCTTCACATCCATTTGAAATAGTTTAATTCTCATGCTACTAGCATAAGCCAATAGAATTCGAATAGACTCCAAACGAGCTACAGGAGCAAATGTTTCCTCAAAGTCAATTCCTTCAATTTGAGCATACCCTTTAGCTACAAGTCTAGCTTTGTTCCTTATCACATTTCCTGATTCATCCAGCTTGTTTTTGAAGATCCATTTAGTGCCAATTTGACTTTTGTCTTTAGGAAGAGGTACAAGATCCCATACTTCATTTTTCTTAAACTGGTTTAGTTCTTCTTGCATGGCATCAATCCATTCAGACTTGGTTTCTGCTTCAGAGAAGTTCTTGGGCTCAATTTGTGAAACAAAAGAGTAGTGAGCACACAGATTATGAACCTGTCTTCTTGTCATGACCCCACTTTTGATGTCTCCAATGATATTATCCAAGTTGTGATCTTTTAATAACTTTGTGGGCATAGTTGAAGTAGAGGGGATTTCATCTTCAATTTCAGTAGGAGTAATCTGCTCATTTAAGGTCTCATCTTCATCATCACGAAGAGCTTTCTTGATTTGATTAGACTCATCAATGACAACATGAGCTGATTCCATAACAGTCATGGATCTGAGGTTGAACACTCTATATGCCTTGCTTTTCTCAGAATACCCTAAAAAGATCCCTTCATCAGATTTAGAATCGAACTTTTCCAACTGCTCTCTATCTCTTAAAATATAGCACTTACTACCAAACACTTTTAAATAACCCAGATTAGGTTTTCTTCCAAAATAAAGCTCATACGGGGTTTTGTTAGTGTTCTTTGTCAAATAAACACGATTAATAAGATAGCAAGCAGTATTGACAGCTTCAGCCCATAAGTTGCGAGCAAGATTTTTCTCATTAAGTAAGGTTCTAGCCATTTCTTGGATAACTCTATTTCTTCTTTCAGCCACTCTCATTTTTGCTGAGGTGTTTTGGGAGCAGAGAATTGATGATTGATCCCATGGCTTTCACAAAAATCTGCAAATCTGTCATTTTCAAATTCTCCTCCATGATCACTTCTTATCTTCTTAATTGTGCAATCTTTCTCAACTTGAATCTTCTTGCAAATCCTTATAATATTATCTACTGCATCAGATTTTGCATGAAGAAAGGCTACCCATCCAAATCTAGAATAATCATCAACCATGACTAGGATGAACTTTCTCCCACCAATACTCTGCACAGGTGCAGGTCCAATAAGGTCCATATGAATAAGCTCAAGGGGACGAGTAGAGGATATATCTTTTAGACCTTATTCCTCTCACAATTTCTTTCTTGGATAAGATCTTCATCAGTTTGTAATTTATATGACCCATTCTTTGATGCCACAACTGATTTTCTTGATCCTTTGTCATTAAACACATGGATTCATTTTCACAAGATTTTTCTATGGTGTAGATGTTATCTTTAGTCCGTAATCCAGTGAGTAGAACTTTGTGTGATTTCTCATTCAGAACTTTGCAAGATTTGCTATTGAATATAACTTTGTTTCCTTTATCACATAACTGACTAATGCTCAAGAGATTATGCTTTAATCCATCCACAAGGAAAACATCTTTTAAGGTAGGCATTTGATCTCCTCCAACTCAACCTTTTCCAATAATCTGAGCCTTCCGGTTATCTCCAAATGACACATTTCCTCCATCATAGTTCTCAAGAGAGATAAATCTAGAACGGTCTCCAGTCATATGTTTGGAGCAACCACTATCCAAAAACCATCTAGAGTTTTCCTTAACTTTTAGAGCGGTTTGAACTAAGAAGTTCTTGACACTTTTCTCTTTTTCAATCCAAGTAGCCTTAATAAAAGTAGGGGTAGAGGTTTTGGGAATAAACCTAAAAAGGGCTCTAGAAGGATGATTTTGAGACAGCCTAATCTTAAAGGGACAATTAGGAACTAGATGACCAATACGATTACAAAAATGACAAGTCCATCTAGAGGAAAAGAAGTCTTTATCTAAAGGTTTGAGATGAGCCCTGGTAAAATGTTGAAAGTTATTCTTCTTGCTACCTGAGGAGAAACATTCAAAGCCTATACCATTCTTGTTGCCAAAAATTTTATTCATCCCTAACATTTGATAAAATTTGTCATTTCCCAGGGTAAATTTTTCAACAACATGTTTTCCCTTTTTGAGTTTCATTTGAAGAGATTCTGATTCTTGTCGACTAAAATCTAGCAGACTTTGTAATTTATGAATTTCTTTTTCAGCTATAGCTTGATTGTCATTAGAGATAGTCAACTTAGATTGAACATTTTTTATCTCATTATCTTTTAAGATTAATTGATCCTTTAAAATGTTTACATCATTCACAAGCCTTTTAGATTCAATTTTTAAAATTTTATTTTTCTTGGTTATGGCTTCACATAGTTCATATAGATCATCATAGGCTTGATGTATATCATTTTCATCATTTACTTCTTCTTCCCTTATAGTATCTTCTATTAAAACATTATGATCTTCATTTTCTTCAACAGAAGCTAATAGAAGCCAAGAAGTGGAGTTATCATTATCTTCATCATTTTGAAATTCATCATTGTCATTGCATTCATCTTCATCATCATCCCAAGTTATGTTTAAAACTTTCTTTCCTTTCTTATCTTTCTTTTCTGACTCTCTAGGGGAGGAACAATTTTGAGCGATGTGACCAAATCCTTTACAATTGTAACATTGCACATCCTTCTTGATAAAAGATCCCCTAGAGTTCCTTTGAAAATTTTCACTTCTAGATTCCTCAGAATTTCTGAAGTTCTTTCTGTTTTTAAAGAAATTTTTAAACTTCTTAGCGAGCAATACTGTGTCTTCATCACTCTCACTCTCATTATCATTTAATTTATGTTGGGAGCTAAGAGCTACACCTTTCTTCTTGCTGGGGACTTCAAAATCTAATTCATAAGTGAGAAGGTTTCCTCTAAGCTCTTCAATTTTGATATTGTCAACATTTTTACTCTCAGCTATGGCTACAATTTTGGGTTTGAACCTTTTGGGTAGAGATCTTAAGATTTTCCTTACAGCCTTGGATTCATCCATTTTTTCACCTAGACCTATGAGGGAATTAACAATCTCCATAAATTTTGTATAGAACTCGTCAAAGGTTTCTTCCTCTTGCATTCTGAGTTCTTCATACTTAGTAGTCAACATTTGAATTTTGGCTATTTTAACTTGATTAGTCCCCTCATGAGTGGTCTCTAAGGTATCCCAAACTTCCTTTGCTGTATTACAGTTTACTACCCTGTTGAACTCTTCTTGAGACAAGGCACAATACAAGGCATTTTTAGCTTTAGCATTCAGATTTGCCCTATCTTTGTCTCCTTGAGTCCAGTCTTTCTTAGGCTTAGGATTGATAGATATAACATACCCTTCTGAGTCTTGTTCAGTGATAGTGGGCACATGGTACCCTTCTTCAATGATATTCCACACATCTAGACTTTGAGATTCTAAGAAGACTTGCATCCTAATCTTCCAATAACGGTAATGAGAACCATTAAACAAGGGTGGTCTATTAGTGGCATGACCTTCCTGATGGACCCGATTCCTTCCCTCTCTCCCGCTGCCTCCGCCCCGGGTCTTTCGGGGTGCGGCGGAGGGGAGGAGAAGAAAAAGGTAAAGGGTTTCAACATCTTTTTTTTTTGTACGGGTATGCCAATTTCACTTTTCTACTTGGAATTTAGAAACGGTGATCAAAAGATCCACCTTCACAAGTAGAAAGGGGAAATGAAACTTTTTCTAGTTTTCCATTGCACACATATTTTAAGAAAAGAGACAGGGTTTTTTTGAATGCCGTGAAAGGCGATTTCATTTGTTGCCGTGAAAGGCGATTTTGCCGTAAAAGGCGATTTACAAGTCTCATCCATTATGAAAGACAAGAATTGTGAGTTTTGTCTCTAAAAGAAAAATAAAGTACAATAGAAATCAAGAAAAGGAATCTGACTTCTCATTCGATTGTGGGGACACGTTCAGATCGACGGTCGCGAGTCATGTATGGGCTCCTCCATCGTCCATGCAGATGAGAACACGATGCTTGGATTCTTGGCTCGGCTTTCTAACCTCAGATTTTTAAAGGACAAAGACCAAGAGAAGGTCTTATATCCGATAAAAAGCTAAGTAAACGGGCTGAAAAGCCACGTTTTAGCCATGTTGGTAGAAGAAGGGAGGTCCTTGGGGGGTGGCCCCCCAAGGGTGCTTCAATCACCTTGTAGTTGCTCTTGCAGCAGAGTTTCTTTTCTTCAAATTGGCAGAGGTTCTTCTGATTTCTCTGGATTTTCCGGGATTTTCCGAGCAATTTTTCTGGGCCCTTCTCCTTGGAAAAGCCCTCCTATTTATAGGCTTTTGGTGGCCATTAGGAGGGTTTATGAGCATTTAATACATTAATGCTCATAATGGGAGGAGTTACAAGTTTTAAATGATTTGTTTTGTAACTCCTTTTTCTTTGAATTTGATTGGTCGATGGAGATTAATGAGCCTTTGATTGCATTTAATCTCCATCATGGGAGGAGTTTCGTGGCTTTAATGCCATAAATCATTGGATTTGTAACTCCCATTTGCTTGCTTTTGATTGGGCCGTTCAAAATAATGAGTTAATGACCGCATTAACTTGTCATAAAATGGGTCATTTATTCTCATTAATTGGCCGCCAAGTCGCTTGAAGAGTCGCGGGCCGCGCAGTGTCTTTTGGAATTCTTCTCGCGATGATCGCCGATGGATCCACACATTGTTTGATGTCGGATGGCGATGAAATTTCAGACATTGATTGATCTCAATGTGCCGGCAACATCCGTCCTGTCGATTTCACGATCGGGAGGGCAGAAAGTGTACTTTCTTTGACGATTTCGAGGCGTCGAATGATCATCCAATGATTTCGGCGGTGAATCCGTGATTTTAATAAAGATTGACGGATTTCATGCACGAAAAATCAGATTTTGGAAAAATCACATGGGCCAATCAACTCGGATCGCGAAACGGACCCAAAAAAGTGGGTTTCCGGCGACTTTTGGGTCGCCGGAAATTCCATGGTCGCCGGCGACCATGGCCATGGTCTGCCGGCGACCATGGGCCAAGGTCGCCGGCGACCATGGGCCTTGGGCCCATTTTTTGGCCGCCTTCCGGTCGCCGTATCTTCGCCGTTTTTCGCTCTTTTTTGATGCTTTTTCTTCCTGTGTTTTTCTTGACATTTCCCCTCATTTATTGGCCTGTTTTCCTTGGAGAAATCCCGTCGAGAAGCCACGGAAATCGGAGCACAAAGTTTCCTATTTTTCTGGAAAGCCGAAGACTTTGTTGTGCGGTTTTGCTGATTTTTTGTCAAGCGTTGAAACTAGGCCAAACGATGTCAGAATGACCTGAAATTCGACGTGGAGCTTCTTGAGCATTAGATAGGACCAACCATAGGCTTTGGTTTGAGTTTTGAAGCCGTTTGGGGTCCCGCAAATGCTTGCCTTGATTTCGCCATGAGAGAAATGCCGAGCTTTGACTTGTGGTCAACCGATGTCCGATTGACCTGAAATTTGACAGGGAGCCTCCTGAGTAGTAAGTAGGACCAACCATGGGCTTTAGTTTGGGTTTTGAAGCCTTTTGGGGTCCCGCAAACGCTCGCCTTGATTTCATCTCGAGGAAAGTGCCGAGCTTCGAAACTAGGTCAAACGATGTCCGTTTGACCTAAAATTTGACAGGGGACCTATTGGAGTCATTTTGAGACGATCCATTAGCTCCAATTTGAATGCCATGATTCCGGGGTGCTCCGCTGCCGATGGGCTTGTTTTTTGCTTCCCGAGAGTTGATGAAGGGTCAAACGTCGTCCGTTTGACTTGAAATTTGGCAGGGGGCCTTTTGGAGGTATTTTGAGACCATCCGTAGGCTCTGATCGAAGTTTTGAAGTCTTCGACATTGTCGCTGCCGGGAGCTCTTGTCTGCCTGTCGGAGGAGTGAAGTTAGGCCAAATGATGTCGAAATGGCCCGAAACTTCATGTGTACCCCTCTTTTGGCTGCTTTGAAGGATCTTGCAGTTTTTGTTTGATTCTGACAAGATCTGGTGCTTGAAGTGGCGCCTTCCTATTTATGGCAGGATGTGGCTCCATGTAGCTTTTGGTGTTGAAGGGACATAGTGACATTTTTGGTGTCAACACTTCCCCTAATTGGGCTTGCATAATGATCACAACAATAAAAAACTCACTCTAAGGATTAAAGACCTAGACAAGAGCAACTTGGCTCTGATACCAATTGAAAGTCCAAGATCGAATCCTAGAGGGGGGGGGGTGAATAGGGTGAGCCAACAAGATACTAGACCAATTTTAACTCTTTTAAAATTAAGACACTAAAGCTTAGAGAAAGATTAATTATCTTGAGAAGGGGAGCAATCTCTAAGTCAATATCCATGAAATGAAAACAAAAAGTCATTCACCATAACATAAGCATTTATAGTGGTTCGGCCAACATGCCTACATCCACTCCCGGCAACCCTACCGGATTTCACTAGATCAATTAAGGTTTAGGATCACCTCAAACCTTACACATACACAACTTATGCTTTTCAAGGCTAAGCAATAACCTATACACAATGCTTTTCTTTAGGCTAAGCAATAACCTTTACAAGATGTTTCTCTCTTAAATAAAATGCCTATTGATGCATGGATAAGAGAACAATGAAGCACAATTTAAAACTTCTAAAAAGGTTGAATAGAAAGTGAAAACCTAATTTCTAGAAGCATGCATATGAATGACAAAGTCTATGAAAAAGGCATGAACTAGAAATCACTCTTTCTCTTTTAGAAAGTTAAAACTTTAAATGATGCAAAGTTGATAAACCTATTTATGAGAAAGAGTTGTAGACAAACACATAGTTTTTCAAGAAGATCAAACTTGAATGAAAGGATACAATCTTAAGTTTAGCAAGTTAGATTTGAAAAACAAAGATTCACAACTCATGTGAATGACAAACCATATATTGATTTCATGAAGCTAAAAGATTGCAAAGATCAAAGCATGTTATGAAACTCAACATTGCAAGAAGAAAGACAACTATGTGAACATGCTTGAAAAGAAAACAAGGATTCAAAAAACAAAGCATGTAATTAAATCTTGAGATAAAGAAGGCACACCCATTTGAAGATCAAAGGTTGAATCCATGGATTAGCCTCCTAATCCCTTCTCTAATCCTCTTAAAAGTTGTCCTTCCTTGTCCTTGAAGATTCCTCAAAAGTTCAACCTCTTTCCCAAAACAAAAAGCCACTTTTTATAGAGAAAAAGTTGCCAACGGCTAGTGCCCGGTCGACCTGGTACACTGCCCGGTCGACCGGGTGCTCAACGGTCTTAAAAATGTCCGTTGTACTGTGTAACGGCTACAAGACCCCGGTCGACCCGCAGTGTGCCCGGTCGACCGGGTCCCTTGGCCCGGTCGACCGGCCACACAGGCAGGTCGACCTGGGAACAGCCCTTTAAACAGAATTTTTCAAGGAAGATGAAAATGAGAGGGCTTCTTCCAAAGGACTTTGAGACACATTGAACAAGCTTGGGAAAATGACTTCAAAAGGATGAAAATAGAATTTTAAAGCCATGAAACTTTCAAACCAAAATATGGATTTTAAAGAGAAAGCAATTGGAAAGCTTGAAATGATTTTTGAACTTAATGAAGAACATTTTGAGATTTTAAAAACTTGAACTAAAAGCTTCATGAACTTTAAGAAAATTAAGATTAGAAAACCATGCATATCAATGAATAAAGACAAAGATTATGAAAGAGAAATATGCATGAAGATCCTAAGATGAAGAACATGAATGAATGAGAGGACAAGCCATGAAAATGAATGCATCCTATCAAATTGCAACAAAATAAAGACCCTAACAGGACTATGTCCTTTATTACTAGAGCTCAGCCAGAGCTCACCAAAGCTCAGATTGCTCGTCGCATACATCGCGATGTGGCATATCGACAAATGAGATTAGAGAAGCAAAGGAACCAGCATCCTACCCGTCAAGTCTCTAAAAAGTGGGTCGAAAAAGAAAGACTCAACCAAGTTGCTACTGTCCATATGGTTGGCAAAGCCAGAAGACGCTAGAAATCAGCAACCAAACTTTATGTCCGATGACTAGTGACTCGTAGCGTCTCCCGGACACGAAGACATCTGAAAGAATCTTCTACTCCTTCTACTCCTTCAAGCCAAGGACAGCGGAGTAATCCTTCCTTAAGCTCTTCAACCAAAAAAATGAGCCCCAGCTCAGTCACCAGGATGATTTCTTCGTTTGAATCCTGAGGGATGAATGTCCTAGTTACAAACCCTGAGTCACCTCGCAAACCACCTCTTGATGAAACGACCGTACGAATCCAATAGTTGGAGCAAGGTCAGTAGAGGATTGAGACTTTGATGAAAATTCTTTTTCTCGCTTTTCAGCGTCAAGAATAGGAATGCACAACAAGCAGGCCACATCAGGCACAGAACAGGCCACAACAGAGAGGGTAAGTCTATGCTGTCAACAGAGCTGATGCAGAGACAGCAGGAGCTGTTGTGGAAGGTACACTCCCTGTTTGTGGATTTCAAGCTATGGTTTTGTTTGACCTTGGCTCTACTCACTCCTTTATATCTCCAAAATATGCAAAGTTGATTGATATGCATGCTAGAGAATTGGACTTTATTTTGACTATGGCAACCCCCATAGGTAAAGAAGTTATATGTTGGACTTTTTACCCTAGTTGTTCAGTCACGATAGGAGAGTTAGAGTTACAAGCAGATCTCATTTTATTGGAGATGTACAATTTTGATGTCATCCTAGGGATGGATTGGTTAGTAGGGTATCATTCTACGATGGATTGTTTCCATAAGACCCTCACCTTCAAATTAGAAGAGACACCAGCAGGGGTGTTGTTTTGAAGAGACAGGAGTAGTTTGAGTACCGGGTTTATTTCGGCGTTGAAGGCTGATAGACTCCTAAAAAGTGGATGTGAGGCCTATTTAGGGTTTATCGCGGAGGATAAACGGTTCCAAGGGGAGGAGGATATCCCAATTGTTTGGAAATTCCCAGATGTTTTTCCGAAGGAGATTCCAGGTTTACCACTTATTAGAGAGATAGACTTCACTATCGAGCTATTACCGATGACCACTTCGATCTCTATTGCACCTTATAGAATGGCTCCTGCGGAATTGGGAGAATTGAAGACACAATTGTAAAAATTGTTGGACAAAGGTTTTGTTAGACCTAGTGTTTCGCCATGGGGAGTTCCGGTATTGTTCGTCAAGAAGAAAGATGGTTCAATGAGAATGTGCATAGACTACCGGAGATTGAACCAAGTGACAATCAAGAACAAGTATCCCTTGCCAAGAATAGATGAACTGTTTGATCAGTTGCAAGGTGCTTCTTACTTTTCAAAGATTGATTTGAGATCCGGTTACCATCAGCTGAGAGTCAGAGAGTCAGATGTATTGAAGATAGCTTTCCGGACAGGATATGGACACTGTGAGTTTCTAGTGATGCCATTTGGATTGACTAATACACCAGTAGTGTTCATGGCATTGATGAACAAGATATTCGCATAATACCTAGACCAATTTGTAGTAGTGTTCATTGATGACATATTGGTGTTCTCTGAGACCAAAGAAGAGCACGAAGAGCACTTGAGAATAGCATTGCAGCTTCTGAGAGAGAACCAGCTGTATGCGAAACTCAATAAGTGTGAGTTTTGGCTAGAACAAGTGGCATTTTTGGGGCACATTATCTCCAAGGAAGGATTATCTGTAGACCCATCCAAGATTGAGGCAGTAATACAGTGGGAAAGACCGAAGAATGTGTCAGAAATCAGGAGTTTTCTAGGATTGGCAGGCTACTACCGGAGGTTTGTTCAAGGATTTTCGTCGAATGCGTCACCTTTGACGAAGTTGACAAGGAAGAATGTGCCTTATGTGTGGTCAGATAAGTGTGAAGATAGCTTCCAAGAGTTGAAGAAGAGATTAACCACAGCACCAGTCCTTACCTTGCCATCCGGAAGCGGCGGTTTCACAATCTTTACCGATGCTTTGAACATTGGACTTGGATGCGTGTTGATGCAGGAAGGGAAAGTAATAGCCTATGGATCTCGGCAGTTAAAAGATCATGGGAAAAACTATGCAACACATGATCTCGAGTTAGCAACGGTTGTTTTCGCATTGAAGAAGAGGAGACATTATCTCTATGGAGAGAAATTCGAGGTTCATTCAGACCACCGCAGCTTACAGTACCTGTTTTCTCAGAAGGCACTACAACAAAAATAATTTTTCGCAGCAAATATTCCGCGATGTTTTGAAATTTTGTCATTAAATGTTGCTTTTAGCGACGAAATATTCATCTTATCGCCTAAAAAAAAATGCAACTTATTTAGCGACGATAATTTTCAATTGTCGCTAAATATTGTCGCAAAAATCTTGGCGCCAAGAAATGGAGTTGGCGCCATCTAGAGGTGAAGTTTTTCCGACTAAACTGTTTATTTGGCGACGTGTTATTTTCGTCTGTAAATCTTTTGCACTTTATTTTATTACGAATTTTTCACGACAAAAATAAGTCGTCGAAAAATTTCTTAAAATTAATCCGCGACAAAATTATTCTGTCACAAAACATATCAAATTTGGAGTGGCGCGGGTCGTCTTCACGGGTCATTTTTTGGCAATATTGGGCGACGAAATGAAATCGCATATTGGACAGAACATAACCACATCGCAACTCATTCTCTTTCATTTCTTTCAACGAAATCTCTCTCTCTCTCTCTCTTTCATTTCTCTCAACGAGTTTCTTTTGCAGAGGATCTCTTTATCTTCTTCAGATTTCAAAATCCAAGAGGTAATCTAGTTTTCCCTTCTTTCTCTGAAAATCTCTGGTTTTGTTTATGTGCAAAATTTCTTTTGGAGATGTATACGAATCGTGTACAGTGATGTTCTTCTTGTTAAGGTTCTGAGAAATCTTCACCCTGCAAGAAGAAGAAAAAGAAGAAAACCTTTCCCTCAAAGACGTGACAGCAAGAAGAAGAAGGAAAAAGAAGTAGAGAAGGGGAAACCTGCTTTTGAGGTAAGTGCTTTCTCATTTCTATCTAAAACCTGCTGTTTTTCTATGTTGGTTTCTTTTGATGTTGGTTTCGTTTAAAACAGTAACAAGATTTGTCTTTCTCTTTCTGCGTATTAGTGTATTGGTTTCATTTATTGAGCAATGTCGATATAGACAGTGAGAAATCCCTACACCTCCCCATTGACAGTAACCCAAGCATTGAAACCCTACACATTTGACCCACTAATAGAAACAAAGTCATAAAAATATCCCTAAATCTATCAGATCTTCCTCTTTCGTTTGGAGGTATTTCTTCTTACCTTTGTTTAAATTTTCTTTTTCTCTTTTTATGTGGTGAGGGATCTACAATTCAGGTGGGCTTGGGTCTGAGTAGTGATTTCGCTCAGGTTGTTACCATTGTATGTATGGTGTGAAAATGTTCATTTTGTTTTTCTATGACCACCAAAGTACATCGTTTGAAATGGTTTTACTTGAACCTTGCGGTATTTTAATCAATGAGGTTTTTAATGGCTTAAAATGTTGATTGTTTTGCTAGAACCAATGCTGTTTGGATTTGTGGGTTATGAGTAGAAATGCAGACCAGGGATGTTTGGCTTCTTTTAACTGGGTTATTTGGGTTTGAGGTATTTTTTTTTCACTGATTTGGAACACCTAGTAGTGTTTGGATTGATGAGTTTCACTAGTTATGATGTTTTTGGATTGGTGAGTTATTAATAGAAACTAGTAGAAATTAAATAATGTTCACTAGAAATTGCCTTATTGCTTGATCCCACATGTAAGCTAATGTACACAAAATTTCTTTTAGAAAATTATATGTGCTAAATTATTATATAATGATGTGTATGACTGAAACTGTTGAGACTTTTTAAAAACCTCTATTGCAAGTACTGTATTATGAGAGTAGGTAGTAAACCTAGATATCATAATGTAGAAAAACTTGAAGAAACACTACAGTAAATTTTACTTTTAGCGGCGGCCAAGAACCGCCGCTAAAAGACTGATTTCCGTCGGTTTAAGTATTACCGACGGAAATAAGTCCGTCTCGATTTCTGCCTCTAAAAGTCAGCGTCGCTGATACTTTTAACAGCATAATATAAAATGAGTCACTGTTCCAATAGCGGCGGTTTGTTTTATCCGCCGCTAAAAGCTCTTTAAAAAAATAAATTAAATGATCAGTGGAGCCGCCTTATGGGAGCTGGTTCGTATATCTCAAGACTCTTCTCGAGAAGACCATTTTCCACATATGATGATTACACATACGATGTTAGGGAAAGCTTCTCAGGGAGTAACATTGATGAGTTGTGTGCGAATGTGAGTTGGGCATCCTGTCACGGGAATCAAACCACCTTCTCACGAGCCATGAGAACCCTCCCATGAGTACCACTCCCATCTCTCTCTCTCGACAAGCAGAAGATTTGGCGGTGCACCCTTTTTCATTAATCACAGGACTGAGAAATGAGCCTGCATGCTCTGCCTCTCTCTAGAAGGTCATGCCATCAAAACCATTCACTTGGTACTACACTAGCAGAACAAATTCCTATAATACTATTGCTTAAAAAAATGGAATATTCAATAAAATTGGATAATAAAAAGGAAAATTGAATAATTGGATTGACCTCAGTGATTTGTGACTTTGACTTGAACTATATATAGCCCTCAAAAATCCAAATTAGTATCCTGTATGCAAATAATACACCAACCTTGGAAGGAATCTCTCCAAACCTTGCTGCCACTATGTGGTCTTGTTGACACCAAAAAATGTCACTATGTCCCTTCAACACCAAAAGCTACATGGAGCCACATCCTGCCATAAATAGGAAGGCGCCACTTCAAGCACCAGATCTTGTCAGAATCAAATAAAAACTGCAAGATCCTTCAAAGCAACCAAAAGAGGGGTACATATGAAGTTTCGGGCCATTTCAACATCATTTGGCTTAACTTCACTCCTCCGACAGCCAGACAGGGGCTCCCGGAAGCGACAGTGTCGAAGACTTCAAAACTTCGATCAGATCCTACGGATGGTCTCAGAATACCTCCAAAAGGCCCCATGCCAAATTTCAAGTCAAACGGACGACGTTTGACCCTTCATCAACTCTCGGGAAGCAAAAACAGGCCTACCGGCAGCGGAGCACCCCGGAATCATGGCATCCAAATTGGAGCTAATGGATCATCTCAAAATGACTCCAATAGGTCCCCTGTCAAGTTTTAGGTCAAACGGACATCGTTTGGCCTAGTTTCAAAGCTCGGCATTTTCCTCGAGGTGAAATCAAGGCGAGCATTTGCAGGACCCCAAAAG
>QPKB01000006.1:49956533-50054342 GCA_003546025.1 Camphora micrantha
TCGCGAGTCATGTATGGGCTCCTCCATCGTCCATGCAGATGAGAACACGATGCTTGGATTCTTGGCTTGGCTTTTTAACCTCAGATTTTTAAAGGACAAAGACCAAGAGAAGGTCTTATATCCGATAAAAAGCTAAGTAAACGGGCTGAAAAGCCACGTTTTAGCCATGTTGGTAGAAGAAGTAAGGTCCTTGGGGGGGTGGCCCCCCAAGGGTGCTTCAATCACCTTTTGGTGGTCTTGCAGCAGAGTTGCAGGAGTTCTGGATTTTCTGGGCAATTCTCCGGACTTCGGGTGAATTTCTCTAGCGATTTCTCTGGATTTTTTTGTCTCTCTTGCTGGGTTTTTCCCTTTGGAATGCCCTCCTATTTATAGGCCTTTGGTAGCCATTTAGGAGGGTTTATGAGCATTGAATGCGTTAATACTCATAATGTGAGGAGTTACAAGTTTTAAATTATTTGTTTTGTAACTCCTTTTTCCTTGAATCTGATTGGCCAATGGAGAATAATGAGCTTTTAATTGTCTTTAATCCCCATCATGGGAGGAGTTTCATGGCTTTAATGCCATAAATCCTTTGACTTGTAACTCCCATTTGCTTGCTTTTGATTGGACCGTCCAAAATAATGAGTTAATGACCGCATTAACTTGTCATAAAATGGGTCATTTAACCTCATTAATTGGTCGCCAAGTCGCTTGAAGAGTCGCGGGCCGCACCGCGTCTTTTGGAATTCTTCTTGCGATGATCACCGGTGGATCCACATGTTGTTTGATGTTGGATGGCGATGCAATTTCAGACATTAATTAATGTCAACGTGCCGGCAACATCTGTCCTGTCGATTTCACGATCGGGCGGGCAGAAAGTGTGCTTTCTTTGTCGGCCGGTTGGCGATTTCGAGGCATCTAATGATCATCCAATGATTTCGGTGGCGAATCCGTGATGTTTACAAAGATCGACGGATTTCATGCACGAAAAATCAGATTTTGGAAAAATCACAGGGGCCAATCAACTCGAAACGCGAAAAGGACCCGAAAAAAGGGGTTTCCGGCTACTTTTGGGTCGCCGGCAACCATGGGCCTTGGGCCCATTTTTTGGCCGTCGTTTGGTCACCGTTTCTTCGCCGTTTTTCGATCTTTTTTCATTCTTTTTTCTTCTGTATTTTTTTCTGACATTTCCCCTCATTTATTGGCCTGATTCTCTTGAAGAAAACCCGATGAGGAGCCACGCAAATCGAAGCACAAAGTTTCCTATTTTTCTGGAAAGCCGAAGACTTTGTTGTGCGGTATTGCCGATTTTTTGTCAAGCATTGAAACTAGGCCGAACGATGTCGGAATGACCTGAAATTTGACGTGGAGCTTCTTGAGCAGTAGATAGGACCAACCATAGGCTTTGGTTTGAGTTTTGAAGCCGTTCGGGGTCCCGCAAATGCTCGCCTTAATTTCGCCATGAGAGAAATGCCGATCTTTGACTTGCGGTCAACCGATGTCCGATTGACCTGAAATTTGACAGGGAGCCTCCTGAGTAGTAAGTAAGACCAACCATGGGCTTTGGTTTGAGTTTTGAAGCCTTTTGGGGTCCCGCAAATGCTCGCCTTGATTTCACCTCGAGGAAAATGCCGAGCTTTGAAACTAGGCCAAACGATGTCCGTTTGACCTAAAACTTGACAATTTTGAGTCATTTTGAGATGATCCATTAGCTCCAATTTTGATACCATGATTCCGGGGTGCTCCGCCGTCGGCAGGCCTGTTTTTGCTTCCCGAGAGTTGATGAAGGGTCAAACGTCATCCGTTTGACTTGAAATTTGGCAGGGGGCCTTTTGGAGGTATTTTGAGACCATCCGTAGGCTCTGATCGAAGTTTTGAAGTTTTCAACACTGTCGCTGCCGGGAGCTCCTGCCTGGCTGTCGGAGGAGTGAAGTTAGGCCAAATGATGTCGAAATGGCCCAAAACTTCATGTGTACCCTTCTTTTGGTTGCTTTGAAGGATCTTGTAGTTTTTGTTTGATTATGACAAGATCTGGTGCTTGAAGTGACGCCTTCCTATTTATGGCAGGATATGGCTCCATGTAGCTTTTGGTGTTGAAGGGACATAGTGACATTTTTGGTGTCAACAATGACATGCTATCAAGGCTTACATTGGGGCATTCATTTCAAACTTAATTCAAGTCATTAACATACAAAACCCATTTCATAAACCTTCAAACCCCTTTCTTATCAAAACAAATCCAAACTTCAACAAAAGCAAGGTTTAATTAAAAGTAATGAAATCTGAAAGTTTGGAAAGCTATTAGGCATGCTTGCATTCTCTAAAACAAGATCACAATATGAAAACCTAGTAAAACAAAGCATTAATACCAAATGACAAGTCCTTGAACACACATGCACAACAACTTAAATAGATTACTTGCCTTAGCCAAATGAAATTAAAACTCTTCTTCAAGCACTCCTAACCAAGATCCAAGCCAAGAACTACAAAAATCCCATGAAATCCATTCAAAAACTCACCAAAAAATGCAACCAAGCAACCCATTTCGAAATGGGTGCTACAAGTTAGAAAAACATGATCTTTGGGAGTAAAAGGAACTCCGTTGAAGAGGTGGGTTGAAGCTCTTACCTAGAGGTGCCCAAACAAGATGCAAAGAAGGAAATGGAGATCTTTCCCACCAAGAGACTTCAAGAAAAAGACATCAATGGAAAGCTTGGGTTGAGAGGAAGAAGATGATGGTTTTAGAATTCCATTTGGAAGCTCCTAGCTCATGCATTCAAGAAGAGAAGAGGAAGAGGAAAAGAGGGTTTTTCAACCTAGGTCAAGAGAATGTTGCAGGAATTTTGTGGAATGGGGAAAGGAAGAAGGGAAAGTAGCTTTAGTGCTTGTCAAGTGGGTCCCTTTTTGTGCTAACCTTGCATGAGTAAAAACATAGTCTTACGGGCCTCAAATGAAGTCGACGAAGAAGGATAAAACGATCCTTGAAATATCTAGTTTCCAAAAAGTATATTTTTGACATGGTTTTGGGATCTCGAAAATTGTGTCCAGATTTGAGTGTGAAAAGGCTATTTTACCCTTTTGGTCCAAAACTTGAGTTTCTGGGCTACAAATACACATGGGCTAAACATGAAAGTTGTACATAATCATAAAACCAATCAAATGAAATGAAAATCACAATTAACACAAAACCAAACACGATCTTCCCACGCTTGCACGTGCACCCAGGCCTTCCTGAGTGAGCTTAGTAAACACTAAACGTTCTCGAACTCCCCAAAACTAAAAACCATGACTAAAAAACTAATCACACTCTAACCCACGATAACTAAACCCGATTAAGACTAAGCACATACTAAGCAAACACTATTGGGTTAATCCTGGGTTGGGGTTTGACAAAACCAGAGCACAAAGTTTCCTATTTTTTGGAAAAGCCGAAGACTTTATAGTCGATTTTCCGTCAAGAATCAAAACTAGGTCAAACAATGTCGGAATGTCCCGAAATTTGAGGTGAAGTCTTTTGAGCAGTAGTTAGGGCCAACCATGGGCTTTTGTTTGTCTTTTGAAGCCGTTTGGGGTCCCGTCGTTGGTAGACTTGATTTTGTCGCGAGGAAGATGCCGCGCTTTGATGTAGGATTAACCGATGTTCGATTGTTCTGAAATTTGACAAGGAGCTTATTGGAGCCATTTTGAGATGATCCATTAGGTCTGATGTGGATGTCATGGTCCCGGGAAGCTCCACCGCCGGTAGGCTTGATTTTGTTCCCGAGCATCAAAGTCTGGTCAAACATCATCGGAATGACCTGAAATTTGACGTGCAGCCTTTTGGAAGCATGTAGAAGCTACCCCACATGCTCTGTTTGATGAGTGAGTGGTTTTCCCCGCCGAGAGGCTTGATTTTGTTGCTCGAGTGTTGATGGAGGGTCAAACGTTGTCGGTTTGACTTGAAACTTGACATGAAGCCTTTTGGAGGTATTTTGAGACCATCCATAGGCACTGATCCAAGATTTGATGTCTTCGACACTATCGCCGCCAGGAGAGCCTATTCAGTTGTCGGAGAAGTGAAGTTAGACCAAATGATGCTGGAATGGCCCGAAACTTCAAGTGTATCCTCATTTTGGTTGTTTTGAAGGATCTTCTAGTTTTTGTTTGATTTTGATAAGATCTGATGCTTGAAGCGGCATTCGCCTGTTTGTGGTAAGATGCAGCTCCATGTGGATTTTTGATGTTGAGAGGCAAAGTGACATTTTTGGTGTCAACAAATGCCCCTTCGAGGTACAGCGATGAGTTGCATAACTTTAGGAGTCGATGTGCCTTGGAGAGAAATTTGAAGGAGGGCTTTTTGATTTGACCAAGAGTCTTTGAGCATTTTTTCTTTTGATAAGGTAGCCTTTTGAGCTTCCAGGGGAATTTTATGGTAGTGAGAGGGATCACGTACCATCTCAAGGCAAAGTTTTGAAAATGACATGAGGGATTCGGATTTGGGTTTTAGATTTTGGGTTTTCCTTTTGACCTTGTGAACCTAAGGGCTTTATGTGGCGCATCAGGCGGTCAAGAGGGCTTTTTGGTTTTTGACCTTGTGACCTAACAAGTTGTATGTGGCAGGTTAGGAGGTCGGGTTTGACTTTTGATTTTGACCTCGTGACCTAACAAGCTGTATGTGGCGAGTTAGGGGGTCGAAATTTGGTTTTTGGTTTTGGCCTTGTGACCTAACAGGCTGTATGTGGCAAGTTAAGGGACCATGGTATGGTTTTTGGTCACGCTTTTGGACTATTTTGGGTCCAGTGGAGTGGTTTGGGACGTCAATTTCAAGATTTTGGCTCAATTTGGTATATGAGGTTGGATGGTTCTGGATTTTGGAAGCTCATGGGGCTTGGATTTTTTTTTTTTTGGTCCAATCCACTCAAAAGAGGCATGGAACCATCTTTGTATGCTCTTGGTAAGAGTGATTTTTTTTTTTTTACTAAAAGCCACTTTTAGTGCCTAGGTTGTCAAACCTGGCTCATATGGGCTAACCTATGGGACCTTAGGCTTTGAAGATGACTTAGATCTCATATGGAGTCATCTTGTAAAAAATATCTAAAAATATCTCCTTTGGATAGAGAGTATCTTAAAATATATCCTTACTTGGAGAAAATCTCTCAAGTTTCCTTGATTTTGGGAGAGAATTTCTCTTGATACCTTTCTTTGGGAGAGAATCTTTCACGTTTCCTCTCTTTTGGGAAGGTTGCTAATTTGTAGCACTTACCTCCTCGGTTTTCTCCTTGTTTCCTCTTTTGGTTTGCTCTCTTCTATAAAAGCAAAGGAGGTTTGATCTCTTGCTCTTATTCCTTTCTTTTTGCAAAAATCTTTAAGAGTGCTCCAAGATCAAGAATCCTTCTACTTCAAAGATCTTGAAGCTTTCTTCTTCATCATCCATGGCTTCAAGTAAGTTTCATTTTTCATCAAGAAAACTCCATGTAGAAGTAGAAAAGTTTCTTTCTTTTCTCTCTCTCTGTTTTTTTTTTTTTTTTTTTTTGTCCAGCAAGTTTTTTTTCTTGGCTATACGGACAGGTCCGTACGGACTTGGCCGTACTGCCATGTGGCAGTGGGCCACGGCCTGTGGGCCAGCCTAGAAATTATTTTTTTAAGGAGTTTCTCTCTCTTTCTCTTTTTTTGCTCACCATGAGGTTATGCAATTTCAAGATGTTCATGCATTTTTTTATTTTGGATGCATCAAGATAAAAGGCTAGAATTTCTAGGTCAAGTCAACATGAATTTTGACTTGGACAAAGTTTGATTGATTTGACCAAGTTGGGTTGGAATTGGTCAAATTTTGTCAAGGTTTTCCTAGCATCTAATGCATGATGATTTTTCTTTGGTGCATGATTTTTAGTAAATTGATTTGGAAGCATGATGATCCGTACCTGGAAATCTTTTGCAAGTTTTGGGATTTGGAGCTCGCAACAATGTTGAGCCCTTTCTTAGTCTTGCGGGATTTTGAGGAGCTTTTGCAATTTTTGGAGTTTGGAGCTCGCAGCAATGTTGAGCCCATTTCCATTCTTGCTGAGATTTTGAGAAGACTGGCTTGATCTCGCAGCAATGTTTGAGTTCAAACCTTCTTTGAGAATCCTCCATTAATTATGAGCTTGCAGTGGTGTTGAGCTCATCTTCAAGCTTTCTATCTTTTTCGAGGTGTTTCCCTTTTTTTCAAAATTGCCCCGGAGCCATGCCAAAATTTCGCTAGAGTTTTTTTTTTTAGCAAAATTCTGTCATTTTGGTGATGATTGATCTTTTCTTTTCTGTCGCGACCCCGGACCGAGGAGGCCGCGGCATTGATGATGATAAAGTGAAGTGAGATTATTGAAAGATGATTAAACCTCCCACAGGTTCCCGCGGTGAGGGTTCCAAACAAACACACATGGAACAACCAACTCACATGATCAAGTATGCGGAAGCGTGTGGCAAATCACATCTTAACAAGTCATGATAGAATATAGACATAATGTCATCAAGACTAAAATATCAGAATGAAGACATAACGAGGCATTCCCATAATACTTCAAGTTGTAAAGTTAACAAAGTATATTAAGTTATTACACTTCCCAAAATAAGAGGCCAACAAAGGCCAATACAATTTCAAAAGTATATAAAATCCCAAAGAAGTGATCCATCGAGACTCATGACCCATCCAAACGTCTACATGACGTCGTCGGGTTGCCACTCACGTGCTAAGGTAGGCCCAACAGCCTCCTCCTGCCACTCCTCCTCAAGGGGGTAGCCTCCTGCACCTGGTCACCAACATACAAGCATCAAACACGACGGTTTGGCAAGAAATCATTTTAAGTGAAAGCATGTAAAACAAGGTTTAATCGAGAACATAAGGAAATACTTTACTGAACGTAAAACAATACTTACGAAACACTTTTCTAAATCAAAGACAAACTAACATGAATGCATATCATATATATCATGAATCGTAAATCCACGAAGAGCCCATCCTTTCTCTACCATTTATAATGGAAAGAGTAAGCACGCATGACAAGCACGAATATACATAATATAGCACGACACGATTCCCACAAATACGGGATTTCCGGCCGCGGAACCGGACACGCACGATGTGTAATAAATACACTACTAAGCTGCAGTTAGTTCACATGTTTAAGGACCCCAAGACAGTGGATCAGACTGAAAGGGCAGTCCAAGCTCTGTGGTGTTCACTTGAGTTCATGAATGCACAAAACACGCTAAACACGATTCAAACATATCGAAAATAAAAGGGGAAATCACTTGTCACGACAAGACGAGGCACGACTAGCAAAATGCATAATATATATTGTCAAACCCCAACCCAGGATTAACCCAATAGTGTTTGCTTAGTGTGTGCTTAGTCTTGTTTGAGTTTAGTTATCGTGGGTTAGAATGTGATTAGTTTAGTCATGGTTTTTAGCTTTGGGGGAGTTCGAGAACGTTTAGTGTTTATTAGGCTCACTCAGGAAGGCCTGGGTGTACGTGCAAGCGTGGGAAGATTGTGTTTGGTTGTGTGTTAATCGTGATTTTCATCTCATTTGATTGGTTTTATGATTATGTGCAAGTTTCATGTTTAGCTCATTTGTGTTTGAAGCCTAGAAAATCAAGTTTTGGCCAAAAGGGTAAAATAGCCTTTTCACACTCAAATCTGGACACGATTTTCGAGGTCCCAAAACCATGTCGAAAATATACTTTTTGAAAACTAGATATTTCAAGGATCGTTTTATCCTTCTTCGTCGACTTCAGTTGAGGCCCACAAGACCATGTTTTGACTCATTCAAGTTTAGCACTAAAAGGGGGCCCATTTGTCTAACACTTAAGTCCCTTCCCTTCTCTTCCTCTCCATTAGCAATCTCTGCAATTTTTCTGAACCTAGGGCTGAGAAAACCCTTTTTGTTCTCTCCCACCCTCTCTTCTTGAATGCTTGAGCTAGGAACCTCCAAATGAAATTCTAAAACCATCATCATCTTCTTCCTCTCAAGACAAGCTTGCCATTGGTACCATTTTCTTGAAGTTTCCTTGTGGGAGAGATCTCCATTTTCTTCCTCATTTCTTGTTTGGGCACCTCTAGGTAAGATCTACAACCCATCTCTTCAATAGAGTTCTTTCTACTCCTAAAGATCTTGTTTTTCTAACTTATAGCACCTATTTCTAAATGGGTTGCTTGGTTGTGTTTTTGGATGAGTTTTGAATGGATTTTTCATGGGATTTTGTAGTTCTTGGCTTGACCTTTGATTTGGAGTGCTTGAAGAAAGATCTTGTGTTTATTTGGCTAAGGCAAGTGATCCATTTAAGTGGTTGTACATGTGTGTCTTGGATTTGCATTTGGTATTAATGTTTTGATTTATTAGGTTTTCATGTTATGATCTTGTTTTAGACAATGCAAGCATATCTAATGTCCTTCCACACTTTCAGAATTTCATATCTTTGAAATGGGTCTTGTTTTGTTGAAGTTTGGATTTGTTTAGAGATGAATGGGTTTCAAGTATTGTGAAATGGGTTCTTTGTTAAGGCCTTGATTAAGTTTGAAATGAATGCCCCAATGTGAGCCTTGATAGCATGGTTATTCATGTATTTAGTTTGCTAATTTGAGTGGAAAGATTGTAGAAAAGAAAGGAGGAAAAGATTGGACATGTGGACCATGTAGTAGGAGTGCAATTTCTGCACTCAGCGAGCACAGGCAGAAGCCTGTTCGCTCGAGCGAACCATGGGTCCGCTCGAGCGACCAGGCCCCTGCCTGGCATGAGCGCAGGCAGAAGCCTGTTCGCTCGAGCGAACCATGGGTCCGCTCGAGCGACCAGGCCACTGCCTGGTCCGGGCGTAGACAGCAAGCTGTCCGCTCGAGCGACCACTGGTTCGCTCGAGCGAACTGCCTGCTGCCTGAAATTTTTGAGAAAGAGACTGTTTTGAAATTTTAACCCATTTATGCATTTTTAAGGATTGGAAAAGGAAAATTTGGCTATGTCATGGACTTTAACCTGACATTGCGTGATTGGAACTACAAGATTCGAAGCAACTTCGGGGACACCAATTATTACATATTATCAACAGGGTCCCAATCACACAAGGGTCAAGGAATAGCCTAAGCTCGTACTTGACAAAATTATCGCGTTTTGAACTTTGTTTTGATACTTCAAGTAATATAGTGTACTCGTTTTGAAATCAAGTATTTACAAGATATGTTTCAAGATGTGTTTCAAGTATTTACAAGATATGTTTCAAGATGTGTTTCAAGTATTTACAAGATATGTTTCAAGATGTGTTTCAAGTATCAAATGGGGATCACTTCTATAAGTTGTGAGCATATATATTATGCATTGTGCTAGTCGTGCCTTGTCTTGTCGTGACAAGTGATTTCCCCCTCTATTTTCGATATGTTTGAATCGTGTTTCGCGTGTTTTGTGCATTCATGAATTCTAGTGAACACCACAGAGCTTGGACTGCCCTTTCAGTCTGATCCACTGTCTGGGGGTCCTTAAACATGTGAACTAACTGCAGATTAGTAGTGTATTTATTACACATCGTGCGTGTCCGGTTCCGCGGCCGGAAATCCCGTTTTTGTGGGAATCGTGTCGTGCTATATTATGTATATTCGTGCTTGTCGTGCGTGCTTGCTCTTTTCATTATAAATGATAGAGAAAGGATGGGCTCTATGTGGATTTGCTATTCATGATATATATATGTTATGCATTCATGTTAGTTTTGTCTTTGATTTAGAAAAGTGTTCCACAAGTAAAGTATTTTCTTGATATTTCGATTTAACAATGTTTTACATGCTTTCACTTAAGTGATTTCTTGCCAAACCGTTGTGTTTGATGCTTGTATTATGGTGTCCAGGTGCAGGAGACCCTCCCTTTGAGGAGGAGTGCCAGGAGGAGGCCGTTGGGCCCAACCTAGCCCGTGAGTGGCAGCCCGATGACGTCATCTAGACGTTGGGGTGGTGCATGAGTTCCGTTGGATCACCTTTTTGGGATTTTTGATATACTTTTGGTATTGTATTGGCCTATGTTGGCCTCTTATTGGGAAGTGTAATAACTTAACTTATTTTGTTAACTTTACAACTTGAATTATGGGAATGCCTTGTTATGTTTCATTCTGATATTATGTCTCGATGTCATTATGTTTCCTATTATGACATGATATGATAAGATGTGATTTGCCACGCGCTTCCGCATACTTGATCGTGTGAGTGGGTTGTTCCATGCGTGTTTGTTTGGAACCCTCACCGCGGGAACCTGTGGGGGGTCTTTAAATCTTTCAAAATTTTTAATTAACCGCCGCGGCCTCGGTCCGGGGTCGCGACAGGACTGGTATCAGAGCGGGACTTGTTTCAGGCACTTAAAAGAAACTAGAAAGATCTTAGGATCGTGGTGAGAGTTCGTGAATTCGTTAGAATTGTTTAGTGTGACGTCTAGGAAACCATGTGACTATATTTATTGTGTACTAACATTTTGTTTTGCAGCAATGCCTCCAAGAAGAGTTCTACCAAACAATGCTTCAGCTAATAACCAAAATGAGAATGATCAGGCTGCTATACCAACAGCAAATCAGTTTCAAGAGCTGATGCAAGCTATGTTGAACCAACAGAGACAAGCAAATGAAGCCCAAACCAGATTTCAGGAACAAATGGCCAAAAAGGATGCTGAGATGCAACAGGTCCAGAGGCAACTGTTAGAGGTTCTTCAGAACAGGAATGAGGCTCCACCAGTGGCTCCGAATATCGTCATAAACAATAGGGAGCATGATCCCAACCTATTGTTTGAGAGGTTTAGAAAAAGGGCACCCAAGGAGTTCTCGGGCAATGAGAATCCTCTAGTGGCTGATGACTGGTTAGCCAATACAGAGAAGATCTTCGATGTTTTCACTTGCACTGGCAGGCAGAAGGTGAACCTTACAGCTTCTCTGTTTTATGGGCTAGCAGACCAATGGTGGCAAACTGTCAAAGAGCCCTATATGGCCATGGCAAATGAGGAGGCATGGGCAGCCTTCAAAACCCAGTTTCAGGATAAATATATTCCATCACACATCAAGAGACAGAAAGCCATTGAGTTCCAGCAACTCAGGCAGGGCAGTATGTCAGTGTTGGAGTATGTTACAAAGTTTGAGAGGTTGGCTAGGTATGCCACCGAGCTTATTGATACGGAGCAGAAAAAGATCAACAAGTTCTTGGAGGGACTAAATCCCATTATCATGAAGGATACCATTGGGGTAGTTCCACCAGCTACTTTTGATGAGGCTGTAAAGAGGGCATACCAGTTTGAAGATATCAATAACATGATCGTTCAAGATAGGAAGCAGCACTACCAGCAGCACAATCAGAGATCTCAGCACCATAGCAAGAAGCCAAAGCAAGAGCAGAATATAGTGGCCCAAGGTTGTGCTCATTGTGGCAAGAACCACCCGACACATGAATGTCGTAAGGCCACGGGAGCTTGCTTCAAGTGTGGGGCAATGAACCATGCCATTAAAGATTGCCCACAGCTTCAAAATCAGCAGTACAGAAACCAGCAACAGAGGCCAGCACCTCCTCAGAATCAGGCACCACATCAGAATCAGATCAGGCCACCTCAGCAACAGCAGCAAGCAAGGCAGAATCAGAATGTGCGTCCACCTCAGCAGAATAGAAACGTCCAGGGCAGGCAGAATCAGAATCAGAACAGGCCTCAGCAACAAGGTCGTCTATTCAACCTCAACCGTGCAGATGCTGAAGCTGCAGGAGATGTCGTAGAAGGTAAACTTCTTGTTTGTGGTGTAGAAGCACAGATTTTATTTGATCCTGGATCAACACATTCATTTATGTCTCCTATATTTGTTAAGATGATTGATGCACCACACAGTCAATTGGATTATATCTTGCTTGTTACAACACCAGTGGGTAGGCAGGTTGAGTGTAGAACCTATTACCCTAACTGTCCAGTTTTGTTAGGAGATGTAAATTTACCAGCCAATCTTATTGTCCTAGACATGCATGATTTTCATATCATTTTAGGCATGGATTGGTTAGAAGCATATCATGCCACCATGGATTGTTTCAGTAAAATCATAACATTCAGATTGCAAGGAGAGCAAGCAGAGTTGGTATTTCAGGGGATCAGGAAACCATCTAGAGCAGGGTTTGTTTCCTTGCTTAAGGCAAGCAGGTTGATTCACAGTGGATGTGAGGCTTTTGTAGCGTTTATCACGGAGGATAAACCGTCCCAAGGGGTGGAGGGAATCCCCGTTGTGTGTGAATTTCCGGATGTTTTTCCAGATGAAATCCCGGGATTACCACCAATTAGGGAAGTTGAGTTCACTATAGAGCTTCTTCCAGGGACAGCTCCGATCTCAATTGCACCTTACAGGATGGCTCCAGCAGAATTGGGAGAGTTGAAACTTCAGTTGCAAGAGTTGTTGGGCAAGGGTTTTGTTAGGCCAAGTGTTTCACCTTGGGGAGCACCAGTTTTATTTGTGAAGAAGAAGGATGGAAGCTTGAGAATGTGCATTGACTATAGGAAGTTGAATCAAGTAACGGTCAAGAACAAGTACCCTTTGCCTAGGATTGATGAATTGTTTGACCAATTGCAAGGAGCAGCTTACTTTTCCAAGATAGATTTGAGATCTGGGTATCATCAGTTGAGAGTTAGAGATTCAGATGTGCAGAAAACGGCTTTTCGAACGAGGTATGGGCATTATGAGTTCCTAGTAATGCCTTTTGGTTTGACTAATGCACCAGCTGTCTTCATGGCTCTCATGAACAAAGTGTTTGCACAATACTTGGATCACTCAGCAGTAGTGTTTATTGATGATGTTCTTGTGTATTCCAAGAGTAGAGAGGATCATGAAGAACACTTGAGGTCATCATTGCAACTTTTGAGGGATAATCAGTTGTATGCTAAACTCAGTAAGTGTGAATTCTGGTTAGAGCAAGTTGCTTTTCTAGGCCACATCATCTCAAAAGAAGGTTTAGCAGTGGATCCAGCCAAGATAGAGGCAGTAGTTGATTGGAAGAGACCAAGCAGTGTGACAGAAATCAGGAGTTTCTTGGGGTTAGCAGGCTACTACCGAAGATTTGTTCAAGGCTTCTCGTCTATTGCGGCACCCTTGACTACTTTGACCCGGAAGAGTGTTCCGTTTGTGTGGACAGAACAGTGTGAAGCTAGTTTCCAAGAGTTGAAGAGAAGATTAACCACAGCTCCAATCCTCACATTACCATCGGGCAGCGGTGGATTCATTGTTTTTACAGATGCTTCCAATGTGGGATTAGGTTGTGTGTTGATGCAAGATGGCAAGGTGATTGCTTATGGCTCGAGGCAGTTGAAGGATCACGAGAAGAATTATGCAACCCATGATTTGGAATTGGCAGCGGTAGTTTTTGCTTTGAAGATGTGGAGGCACTATCTCTATGGAGAGAGATTTGAAGTCCATTCAGACCATAGGAGTTTGCAGTATTTGTTCTCTCAGAAGGATCTGAATATGAGACAGAGGAGATGGATGGAGTACATCAAAGATTATGACTTTCCAATTAAGTACCATCCAGGCAAAGTGAATGTTGTAGCTGATGCGTTGAGCAGAAAGTCAGGGATCATGGCCAGTTTGAGAGGAGCCAGTGTTCTTCAGCAGTTTGAAGAGTTAGGTGTTGAAGTGCAGACTCTAGAGTTGGGTGTTATGCTAGCAAATATGACAGTGTCTGAGCCTACCTTCATCCAGAAGATCAAGGACAGTCAGTTACAAGATTCAGATTTGGCTAGGATTGTGGATCAGATTGCAGAGCGTCCAGACTTCAAGTTGGTAAATGGAGTATTGTACTTTCGTGATCGGTTGTGTGTACCGAATGTGGATGATTTGAAGGATGAGATTATGACTGAAGCCCACAACACAAGATACTCCATGCATCCGGGTAGCACGAAGATGTATCAGAACTTGAAGAATAGATTTTGGTGGAACAACATGAAGAGGGAAGTAGCAGCTTTTGTGTCTCGTTGTTTGACTTGCCAGTTGATCAAAGCAGAGCACCAGAAACCTCCAGGCTTGCTACAGCCATTAGAGATTCCGGAGTGGAAATGGGAGCACATCACCATGGATTTCGTCTCCGGATTGCCTAATACTAAGAAGGGGAATAATGCAATATGGATCATTGTGGACCGTCTTACCAAGTCTGCTCACTTCATTCCGATGAAGACTGGTAATATGATGCATATGGCACCTCTTGCCAAACTTTTTGTTGATGAGATTGTGAGTAAGCATGGTCAACCCGTTTCCATCACCTCAGATAGAGATAGCAGATTTGTTTCGAGGTTTTGGAAATCTCTTCTTGAGTCCATGGGTACCAAACTTCAGTTCAGTACAGCGTATCATCCTCAGACAGATGGTCAGTCAGAGCGGACGATACAGACTCTTGAAGACATGTTGCGTGCTTGTGTGTTGGATTTCAAAGTTCAGTGGGATGAGTGCTTACCACTTTGTGAGTTCGCTTACAACAATAGCTACCATTCTAGCATTGGTATGGCACCTTTTGAGGCTCTCTATGGTAGAAGATGCAGAACTCCGGTTTGTTGGGAAGAAGTCGGTGTTCGTAGCTTTCACGGACCGACTATAGTTGGTGAGACTAGTGACAAGGTCAAATTGATTCAGGAACGCTTGAAGATCGCCTGTAGCAGACAGAAGAGTTATGCAGACACTCGCCGAAGAGAATTGCAGTTTCAAGTGGGTGACAAGGTGTTCTTGAAGGTTTCACCCGTCAGAGGAACCTTGAGGTTCGGTCAGAAGGGCAAGTTGTCAAGGAGATTTATTGGTCCATATGAGATTTTGAGCAAGATTGGAGACGTGGCATATAGGCTTGCGTTACCGCCGGAACTCTCCGGGGTACACAACGTATTTCATGTTTCCATGCTCAAGAAGTATGTGACTAGTCCTTCTCACATTTTGCAGCACGAGCCCTTGGAGATTCGAGAGGATGCTTCGTATGTGGAAAGACCGATCAGGATCATTGATACCAAGGAGCAAGAGCTGAGAAATCGGACAATTCATTGGGTCAAGGTACTTTGGGAAAATCATGAACCAGAAGAAGCCACTTGGGAATTGAGAGAGCAAGTTCAGAGGAAATACCCACACTTGTTACCCGAGGTAAAAATTTGTTTTATTTGGTGGACCAAATATCCTAAGGGGTGGAGGATGTCAAACCCCAACCCAGGATTAACCCAATAGTGTTTGCTTAGTGTGTGCTTAGTCTTGTTTGAGTTTAGTTATCGTGGGTTAGAATGTGATTAGTTTAGTCATGGTTTTTAGCTTTGGGGGAGTTCGAGAACGTTTAGTGTTTATTAGGCTCACTCAGGAAGGCCTGGGTGTACGTGCAAGCGTGGGAAGATTGTGTTTGGTTGTGTGTTAATCGTGATTTTCATCTCATTTGATTGGTTTTATGATTATGTGCAAGTTTCATGTTTAGCTCATTTGTGTTTGAAGCCTAGAAAATCAAGTTTTGGCCAAAAGGGTAAAATAGCCTTTTCACACTCAAATCTGGACACGATTTTCGAGGTCCCAAAACCATGTCGAAAATATACTTTTTGAAAACTAGATATTTCAAGGATCGTTTTATCCTTCTTCGTCGACTTCAGTTGAGGCCCACAAGACCATGTTTTGACTCATTCAAGTTTAGCACTAAAAGGGGGCCCATTTGTCTAACACTTAAGTCCCTTCCCTTCTCTTCCTCTCCATTAGCAATCTCTGCAATTTTTCTGAACCTAGGGCTGAGAAAACCCTTTTTTGTTCTCCCCACCCTCTCTTCTTGAATGCTTGAGCTAGGAACCTCCAAATGAAATTCTAAAACCATCATCTTCTTCCTCTCAAGACAAGCTTGCCATTGGTACCATTTTCTTGAAGTTTCCTTGTGGGAGAGATCTCCATTTTCTTCCTCATTTCTTGTTTGGGCACCTCTAGGTAAGATCTACAACCCATCTCTTCAATAGAGTTCTTTCTACTCCTAAAGATCTTGTTTTTCTAACTTATAGCACCTATTTCTAAATGGGTTGCTTGGTTGTGTTTTTGGATGAGTTTTGAATGGATTTTTCATGGGATTTTGTAGTTCTTGGCTTGACCTTTGATTTGGAGTGCTTGAAGAAAGATCTTGTGTTTATTTGGCTAAGGCAAGTGATCCATTTAAGTGGTTGTACATGTGTGTCTTGGATTTGCATTTGGTATTAATGTTTTGATTTATTAGGTTTTCATGTTATGATCTTGTTTTAGACAATGCAAGCATATCTAATGTCCTTCCACACTTTCAGAATTTCATATCTTTGAAATGGGTCTTGTTTTGTTGAAGTTTGGATTTGTTTAGAGATGAATGGGTTTCAAGTATTGTGAAATGGGTTCTTTGTTAAGGCCTTGATTAAGTTTGAAATGAATGCCCCAATGTGAGCCTTGATAGCATGGTTATTCATGTATTTAGTTTGCTAATTTGAGTGGAAAGATTGTAGAAAAGAGAGGAAAAGATTGGACATGTGGACCATGTAGTAGGAGTGCAATTTCTGCACTCAGCGAGCACAGGCAGAAGCCTGTTCGCTCGAGCGAACCATGGGTCCGCTCGAGCGACCAGGCCCCTGCCTGGCATGAGCGCAGGCAGAAGCCTGTTCGCTCGAGCGAACCATGGGTCCGCTCGAGCGACCAGGCCACTGCCTGGTCCGGGCGTAGACAGCAAGCTGTCCGCTCGAGCGACCACTGGTTCGCTCGAGCGAACTGCCTGCTGCCTGAAATTTTTGAGAAAGAGACTGTTTTGAAATTTTAACCCATTTATGCATTTTTAAGGATTGGAAAAGGAAAATTTGGCTATGTCATGGACTTTAACCTGACATTGCGTGATTGGAACTACAAGATTCGAAGCAACTTCGGGGACACCAATTATTACATATTATCAACAGGGTCCCAATCACACAAGGGTCAAGGAATAGCCTAAGCTCGTACTTGACAAAATTATCGCGTTTTGAACTTTGTTTTGATACTTCAAGTAATATAGTGTACTCGTTTTGAAATCAAGTATTTACAAGATATGTTTCAAGATGTGTTTTTACAAGTATTTACAAGATATGTATTTACAAGATGTGTTTCAAGTATATCAAATGGGGATCACTTCTATAAGTTGTGAGCATATATATTATGCATTGTGCTAGTCGTGCCTTGTCTTGTCGTGACAAGTGATTTCCCCCTCTATTTTCGATATGTTTGAATCGTGTTTCGCGTGTTTTGTGTATTCATGAATTCTAGTGAACACCACAGAGCTTGGACTGCCCTTTCAGTCTGATCCACTGTCTGGGGGTCCTTAAACATGTGAACTAACTGCAGATTAGTAGTGTATTTATTACACATCGTGCGTGTCCGGTTCCGCGGCCGGAAATCCCGTTTTTGTGGGAATCGTGTCGTGCTATATTATGTATATTCGTGCTTGTCGTGCGTGCTTGCTCTTTTCATTATAAATGATAGAGAAAGGATGGGCTCTATGTGGATTTGCTATTCATGATATATATATGTTATGCATTCATGTTAGTTTTGTCTTTGATTTAGAAAAGTGTTCCACAAGTAAAGTATTTTCTTGATATTTCGATTTAACAATGTTTTACATGCTTTCACTTAAGTGATTTCTTGCCAAACCGTTGTGTTTGATGCTTGTATTATGGTGTCCAGGTGCAGGAGACCCTCCCTTTGAGGAGGAGTGCCAGGAGGAGGCCGTTGGGCCCAACCTAGCCCGTGAGTGGCAGCCCGATGACGTCATCTAGACGTTGGGGTGGTGCATGAGTTTCGTTGGATCACCTTTTTGGGATTTTTGATATACTTTTGGTATTGTATTGGCCTATGTTGGCCTCTTATTGGGAAGTGTAATAACTTAACTTATTTTGTTAACTTTACAACTTGAATTATGGGAATGCCTTGTTATGTTTCATTCTGATATTATGTCTCGATGTCATTATGTTTCCTATTATGACATGATATGATAAGATGTGATTTGCCACGCGCTTCCGCATACTTGATCGTGTGAGTGGGTTGTTCCATGCGTGTTTGTTTGGAACCCTCACCGCGGGAATCTGTGGGGGGTCTTTAAATCTTTCAAAATTTTTAATTAACCGCCGCGGCCTCGGTCCGGGGTCGCGACATATATGCTCACAACTTATAGAAGTGATCCCCATTTAATACTTGAAACACATCTTAGAACGAGCTTGCAAACTTGATTTCAAAACGAGTACGCGATGTAACTTGCGGTCTCAAATCAACGCTCAAAACACGATAATTTTATCAAGTACATACTTAGGCTATTCATTGACCATTGGTTGATTGGAACTCTATATTTAAAATACAAGGATTGGTGTCCCCGAAGTTAGTGCATAGCATGGAGTTCCATTCACACAATGTCTATTTAAAGTCCTTAATATAGCCTAGTTTTCAAACTTTAAAAGAAAAAGCAAATGGGCAAAAAATCTGCTTAAACAGGGAAATTTCAGTGTGCCCGGTCGACCTGGCCCTTGGCCGGTCGACTGCGTACACTGTGAGCCCGGTCGACCGGCCAAGTCCCGGTCGACTCAAAGTTGTAACTTAAATTCAGTGAATAGTGTTTTTGTCACGCCCCCGGACCGGGATCCTAAGAAGAGGTCCGGGGAGGTGAGGGGTGATAATATTTCTCCCAAGATCCGCGTGTGTGAGGATCCACAATCACAACACTCTCTGAATATTTCTGCGGAAGCTTTTGTGGCAATGCGACCCGGAGTCCGTGAACAACATCGGATTCCGCGTCGCATAGAACCCCTAGCATAAAGCCATCATTTTATGAACCATATCAGACTGGAATAAACCAACATAAATAAAATACAGAGCTGACAGTAACAGGATATTACATTTCCATTATGTTCAAGTTACAAGTAACAATGTGCATTAATTACAATCCCAAGAAAGGCTAATAAAAGCCGAACAATACAAACTAATATCCACTACCCACATGTGCCGTATCTCCGATGTCAAGCCCAATGTCTACAGGACATAGCCGACAAGACAACCTGCACTCATGGCTCCACAACCACCACTCTCAGCTCGGGGCGGGAAACTGAACCTGAGTACCAAAATAGCGGGTCAAACACGACGGTTTGGCAAACGGGTGAAAAGACATAACAATAAGGAAAATACCTTAGAAAACATTTAAACCTGTCAAAACAATAGTTTCATAAAACGAGAGAATCATTTATCCAAATACATATGCAATATAAAACATGTACGGTATCCAAGGAAACGGGAAACGAGCAAGATGGCAACCACACATAGCTAAGTCCTCTATCACCGAAGTGACATGAGCATATCGGGATGTTGTCTCAGTCACCGAAGTGAGGAGATGCAACATAAGTAACATATACATAATATAATACAATACGGGACATGACCACGGTAGCGAACCGGGCATCGGGGACCACAGTAGCAATCTGCGGCATCGGGACAAGACCACGGTAATAACCGGGTAGCGGGATCCAAACTGCAGCTGGCGGGACGGGAAGGGGTCTCCAAGTCGGTGGATCAAACCGGCAAGGAAAGCCAAGCTTAGTGGTGCCGACTCATAGGTCAAATCATGTAAAACGAGACATGTACAAATCATGTGTAATGCACTTAAATAAATGGGCGGGACGGGGTGCTCAAAAGCACTAATTTCATTTCATTCGGGCATGTATAAACGGGCTAGCAAAAATGCTAAAATACACTTTCAATACTTTCGGGAAAGCTAAATCATAATTCGAGAAATACGGGCTATCATCGGGATTCAAGACAAATCATAATTCGAGAAATTCGGGCTATTATCGGGCTTCAATATAAATCAAGTGAATAAGGACCCCGTATGTCGATTGTAATGATTACTTGGTACTCCTTGAGTTTAGAGACATTCCGGGCTCTTTATGCACTTTAGGTATTCAAGCCTTAATCAAATTTTAAATAAACAAAACCTAATAGAGAGGGGAACCTAAGCACAACGTTAATCTAGTAGTACCTTACAACCTACTCAGTCATCGAAAGGAAAACGGATTCGCGATATCCAAACAAACCAATTTCGCGTTTAGATAAGAGAAAGAATATCCCGTCGTTCCGTACCGTTCAAGATTGAATTAGGTTAAGTACCGATACAACCGGATTAACCGTGTGGTAATGTCGGTTCAACCATCCTCAAAGGAAGTCAGACGGGTCCACAAAAAGGGTCACTAAGTTCCATTTAAAGTTCATCTAATCACAGGACAAAAAGTCCATTTAAAGTCCACCTAATCATAGGACAAGAGTCCATTGAAAGTCCATCTAACAAAGGGCCAAAGGTCCCTTTAAAGTCCACCTAACAAAGGGCCAAAAGTCCCTTTAAAGTCCATCTAAACATAGGACAAAAAAATCAGTTTTTCCAGCAGGTTTCCAGTTGGGCCGGTCGACCTGGCCCATGGCCGGTCGACCGCGTACACAGGGGCTCGGTCGACCGCCCATGGGCCAGGTCGACCGGGAGTTGTAAGTTAAATGGGATGAATAGTCTTTTCGTCAGGCTCCAGGGAGCCTGACTCTGCATGGCCGGTCGACCGCGCCCTTGGCCGGTCGACCGCGTGCACTGCGGAGCAAAGAATCCCGCAGTGCAGCAGGTCTGCTAACTGGGGCTTGTTCCAGTGTCGCCGGTCGACCGCGCCTCTTGGCCGGTCGACCGTGTACACTGCGTAACAGAACCCAGGTTCTGTTACAGCAGTGCAGTGGTCTTTTTCCTTTTCTTCCATTCCTTTCTACATTCTTTCGAACATGTTTAGCAATCTAACACTTGAATAAAACAAGCTATCAAGACTCTCAAATGTGCATTTATTTCAAATCTAACAAGTCATTAATATCACAAAATACTTGATGAAATCATAATGCATTTTATCAAATCCCATCCAAATGTAAAAGTATCAAATCATCCACTTGCCTTGGGTCTTTAATCAATGAAAAACCAGCTCTAATCACACTTGCAAGCCAAGAACAAAATCTCTACAAAAACCCCCAAAAACAAACCCTAAAATGGGTCAAAACAAGCAATAAGAAGAGAGAGCTTCTAATAATGAAAATGGGGCTTCTCAAGGACCAAAAGAACATGAATCTAGAAGATTAGGGAGAGATCTTAAAAATAGGTTCTCCAAATGAGCAAAGCAAGCTAAATGAAGATCTTGGAGAGAAGAGATTCCTCCACAAATGGTACCAATAGGAAGCTCTTGAGGTGGTGAAGAAGATGATGTAATCTTATGAGATGTTGGTGCAAGATTGGTTGTCTCTTGATGATGGAGAAGCCAAGAAGAAGGAGCAAAGGGTGCAAGAAACCCTAGGCTCAGTTGTGCTGGAAAATGGAGAAGGGAAAGAAGAGATGGGTTCTCTTATAACATGTGAAAATGGGCTCCACCACTTAAGAACTTCGAAAGGCTGAAATAGCGGTTTTCGGGACTTCGGATGAAATCGACGAAGAAGGAAGAAATGATCGTCGAAATATCTAGTTTCCAAAAAGTATATGTTTCACTGGTTTCGGGAATAACAATAATCCGGTATAGATTTAGTGTGAAAAGACTGTTTTGCCCTTGAAGCTAGAAAAGTCAAGTTTCGGGATTCGGGACGAGAACGGGATCAACATGAAAGTTGAAGGTATTAACAAAACAAGTAAAACGGGATAAAATACAAATCGAGAAAACCAAGATAAAACCTCGAGTACACGAAAAGCCATAAACAAGGGTACCCCCAAAGGGCCCCACACTAAAACCAAGACACACAAAATAGCCCAAAGCTATAACAAAGCTGTTCTATTCCCAACTTAACCACAAAACACACTTAGAGCTAAACACAGCTCAAAAACACTAATCTGGGCCTCTCGGGTCGGGGTCTCACAGTTTTGGTCAGGCTCCAGAGAACCTGACCCTGTGTCGCCGATCGACCGCGCCCCTGGCCGGTCGACCGCGTGAACTGCAGGAACAGTAATTCCCGCAGTGCAGCAGGTCATCCAACTGGGACCAAATCCTGTGTCCTCGGTCGACCGCGCCCCTTGGCCGGTCGACCGCGTGAACTGCGGAAATCAGAACCCAGTTCTGATTTCTGCAATGCACTGGTCCATATTTCATTCCTTTCTTTCCTTTCTTTTCTACAATCTTCCCAACCTAATTAGCAAATTAAACACATGAATATACATGCTATCAAGGCTCACATTGGGGCATTCATTTCATACTTAACAAAGTCATTAACCTAGCAACCCATTTCAAAACCCTTGAAACCCTTTCTTATCAAAACAAATCCAAACTTCAACAACAGCAAAACTTGGTTAAAAGATATGAAATCTGAAAGTTTGGAAAGCTATTAAACATGCTTGCATTTTCCAATGTAAGGATACAACATGAAAACCTAAATAAGCAAGACATTTGTATCAAATAACAAATCCATGAACACACATGCACAACAACTTCAATAGATTACTTGCCTTAGTCAAAGAAAACAAGATTCTTCTTCAAGCACTCCTAATCAAAAGTCCAAGCCAAGAACTACAAAAGACCCATGAAATCCATTAAAAAACTCACCCAAAAACACAACCAAGCAACCCATTTCGAAATAGGTGCTGAAAGTCCGGGATCCTAACCCTAGAGGGGGGGGGGGGGGGGGGGTTGAATAGGGTGATCTACACTTTATGACTAATTATGAGCAATTTTAATTTCTTAACAAACAACTAGTCACATGTGATGATTAACATAAAATATGCGGAAGCTTAAACAAAACAATCACCACAAAGCAAACACCACTACACAAAGATTTATAGTGGTTCGGCCTCAATGCCTACATCCACTACCGGCTTGTGTCTCAACACCCCACCGGGTTTCCACTATTTATGCTTTTGAAAAAAAGGCTAAGCAATAACCTCTACAATATGCTTTCCAAGGATAAGCAATAACCTAACAATGTTGTTTTTCTAGGCTTAATAACAACCTATACAAGATGCTTTTCTAGGCTAAGCAATAACCTTTACACAATGCTTTTCTTAGACTAAGCAATAACCTTTACAAGAGATGAATTCTCAAATAAGTGTCTAAACAAACACTTTAAGAGATTACAATTAAAGCTCAATTTAATTGCCTCTAAAATAGGCGGATAAGAAAGTTTAATACAACTCACACAACACTCTATGAAATGCTAAGATGAATGCTTATGAAGTGTGTGTGTGATAACTTCAATCAAGTTAAAAATAAGCCCAATTAATATATGCTTAATGCATTTAAAAGTTTAAGGCACACAAAAGATTTGATTGAAGTGAAATGCAAATCACATGTATAAAATACTAACTTGTTGATGATATAAAAATCAAAGGTTCACAAGTTGTATGAAACTATTTAAGACTAAACATGTGATGCATGTGCTATGTTGTTTTCAAAACAAGAGTTTAACTAAAGTTTAAATGAATGAAAACAACAAATAAAGATTCAACCAAGTAAATGAAACATGTTATAAAAGAAATCAAAAGATTTGACAAAACATGTTTTATAAAGTTTTAAAACAAACTTGGTTTGAAATCAAGGGTGAAGAATCCAATCCAACTTGAATCAAAGATTAAAAGAAGTGATGGATTCAACACATCATAGTTAACATGCTAAAATTTATTTACCAATAATTTAAACAAAGCATGAAACATATGATAAATAAAAGTAAAGTTTACTTAGAGATTTAACTTCATTAATCCAAGCTTTAGCTTTACTAATGACCCCTTAATCTCTCTTAGTTCATCCCCTTTCTTTTGTCTCCAAACACCTCAAAGAAGACAATTTTCTCTTATTTGATCAACTACATTTACATGGGAATGAAACTCATTTTATAGCCAAAAAGTCACTTTTGGCGTGTCCCCGGTCGACCTGGTACACTGGGCGGTCGACCCGGGCTCAACGGTCATAAATCTGACCGTTTGAAAAGAGGCCCAACGGCTCTTTCCCGGTCAACCGCACAGTGTGGCCGGTCGACCGGGTCCCTTGGGCCGGTCGACCGGCCACACTGCGCGGTTGACCCGGGCCTGGGACCAATTTCCCCCAAAAATGCATATTTCAAATTAATTTCCATGTGGGGTCTTTGGGCCATTAAGTCAAGCTTGGAAACATGATTTTAATCAATCTAAGTTCTTTTAAAATCATGAAACATACAAAGCCAAAAATGATTTGAAACTTTTAAAACCATTGGCTAGCTTGATTTATAAAACTTCTTTACCAAATTAAAATGCATCCAAGATTAAAAACAAATCATGCATAAAACATATGATTTACAAGATTTAAAACAATGCATGAGTAAATCAAGATTTCAAGTTTTCTTAAATCAATGCATGTGTGAAAATTCAAATGATGCTAAGATGATAATGCATCCATCAAATTGCAATACACAAAATTCCTAACAATCTCCCCCTTTGCAATTTGATGGCAAACCTTATTCAACACTGAATTTACACACTGAGTCTTCAGCTCCCCCTAAGCTGGACAAGTCTTGAAATCTTCTTGGATGCTCCTTCTTTTAGCTTGGGCTCTAGTTCTTTTTCTTCAATCTTCTTGATGCTTGGAGCTTGATCATTCTTCAAGCTTTCTTTCCAATAGCCAAGCATCTTCTTTAGCTCCCAAGCTTTCTCTTCTAACAACTCTCCCCCTTTGACCATGCACTCTCTCCTTTTGGCAAGATATGCATTCTCTCCCATTGTAGAAGATCATACACTATCTCCCCTTAGGATGTATGGACATGCTCACCCTCTTGAGACAACTTGATTGCTCTCTCCCCCTTTGACATTAAATTGCAAAGGTACCTACACACATGAAATAAAGAAAATACCTTTTAGTAGCACCTGTTAACAAATGAAAACGAAAATGAAATACATAACAGGCCATCATGTATGGTTAGAAGTCTCTAAGGATTCAAGCCAATACAAAGGCCGATTTGATCAAAACTAATACTTCCTATGAAGGTTTACACTCCCCCTCAATCCATTCTCTTCTTTTGTCAAACTTTTGACAAATATTTAACTATTTGGAGCAAGAAGAAGATGGTTTTACCAATTGAGGAAAAACTTCAAGGAAAGAATTAGACATATATAACTAGATAGCTCAATATGATCAAATTGGCAATATAAAGAGCAAGGCCATGGAGAAAAGCGATCATGGATACCAATTGGAATATATATATAAAACAAATATACCAATTGAGATTGAAGGATATGACTATTAAAACAATCACTCTAATATGGAGTTAAAAAGAATATAACTATTAGGAAAAATCCAAATTAAAGCTATCCATGATGTTATGGGGTTTATAAATCATAGCATCAATCAATATAACTTATGAAAATCATATGCTATGAAAATTTTGAATTCATTTCATCCAACCATTAAATATGACTATCAAGTGCAAGATGAATGAAATGAAGTTCAAACATGAACCCAACCTCAACTATTAACCAACCAATATTATGAACACATAAACATGGTGGTCATGAGATATACCTATATGAACAAGAGAGGTGGCAAACATGAAAATTATGATGCTAATGGAATGTAACATGGAATGAAAACATATTACTATAAAGTTCAATCCAATGTACATGGTCTATCACATTCTCAAGATATGACATCAATTGGATATTACAACAAGCGAAAATTATACCAATTGAAACCAATTGAATTTGAAAACATGATTAAGAGCATGGATGTGACAAACACAAAATTCCATCAAGCATCATAAATGAATATTCATCACTTTTAAAGATATAACTAAAGAGAATAGTGATGAACAAGTTAAATTGCATAAAAAGATATAACTTAGAAGAACATGCAATTTACAAAGTGTCAAAATCATATGAATTCAACATCTAAGAAATCCATCAAACAATAGATATAACTATGAAATATAAGAAATGAATTTCAAAGAGGTTCATATGATTAAGCACACTATTATGAAGTTGAGACATGTATAAAGAATGATACCAATAAGAAAAATACACATGAATCAACAACATAACCATCCAAAAGAAATGACTAGAAAGCACAAAGGATGGATTTTAGTTCTAGTATGGTTTCTACAAATATAATAAAGATTACAACCATACATGGAACTTATTGACATTTGCATAGAGAAGATCAATTACAATCAAGATCTAACTCATACCATATCATTAACAAAGAATACAACCATGTGAGCACAAGAAGGTATGAAGTTAGAGAGATATCATAGATCACATATAGATGAAAAAGGATTTCATATATGGGTTTACCAATTAAGAACAATGGTTTAAATCCAATTCATCTAAGATGATCCATTAATCTATCATGCAAAATCTCCACTCTTAGTAAATGTACTAAGCTTACAATGCAATGGAAAAGGATATGAGGTCTATACCAAATGAACTTAGCACATTAAATCACATATGTACTTATTAGGCTCAAATGATAATAAAACAAAAGATTTTACTATAAAGCACATAAACAATCATCAATTTGCATTAATGAAAATATATACCAAGATAGGCACAAACATGCAAATCAATGAAACCATATCCAACCATGCAATGTAAGACATCAAAATCAATTTGCATAAAAGGAATGTAACTAAATGAGCAAAGATGCAAATTGTTTGTAAAAATTATTTCCTTTCAAAAGATAAAATCATAATTAAGCACAAGGAAATAAATTCAAGGAAAATGTTTCTATAAATACAACCAATAATGCTTAGAACATTTTCCAAAGTTTTTCAAATCACTTTAATATATGAAATTCCAACGAAGAATCATTTATAGAATTATGAGCAAGTGATTTTGAAAAATAAGAAGTGTACTATTGTAAATTTTCAATTTGTAAAACAATAGACACTCACAAATTTTCCATACCATGAGATATATCTTGAAAATCAATGGAAAACTTAAATTGCTTCAAATCATTTGATTTACAAAAAAGATCTAACTATGACGTTCATCAAATGATTTTCCAACATCAATTGATCATGAAAAATCTAGCTAAGAAAGCTTTTGAAATCACAATCAATTGATCATGAATAGAAATGCAATGCAAGAGATATACCTAAATGAGAGCAAAAAGCAAATCTACCATGATGAAATTATAATCAAATGATTTTGAAAACCATGATATGTAACTAGAGAAGTACATGAAAACAAAATCAATTGATCATAAATAAACATTGCATTTAAATAAATGTAACTAATGAAAGAACATAAATGCAAATGATCATGACCAACAAAAAGATTTAACTATAAGGATAGGTTGGTCAATGGGGTTCAAGGCCCTAAGGTTTGACTAAGTATATTACTTTAGGAATCCACCTAAGGTCTTGAGAGGGTTGATCTTTGAGGCCTATTTTAAAAGTCTCACCAACTATAGGAGATTTGACTTGATAAATTTTCAATTTAGACTTATCACCATTATATTTAGATTTAACTAAATTTAGCTTAGGTTGGTGAATAGTCTTTTGAGGTTGGTGATTCTTAGGGGATTGATTTCTTTTCTTTTTATTCCCTCCCTTTAATTGACTTTTGAATTTTAGATTTAACTTAGCAACTTTATTCAAAAGTTCTTTCATATGATGACTTAAGGGAGATAGATTGAGAAGCTTTTTGTTGATAGATTCTTTTATAATTGGTTTAACTTGTTTAACCTTTTTAGAATCTATCTTAGGAGACTCCTTTTTAATTGATTTAACTTGTTTAATCTTCTTGGAGTCTTCTTTGATTTTTAGTGTCTTACCCTTCATAGATTTTGATTCTACTTTCTTGAGTTCAAAGATGGGTTTAGACACATGGCTTCTTCTTAGTTTGCACTCAAATTTGAAATGCCCTTCATTACCACAATAATGACATTTAGATATGGGCAAGGAAGTGTGAGTGCTAGAGAATGAGGACTCACCTTTCACAAAAGTGTTGGTGAATTTAGGGTCATGTGAAATATTCCTATTGTAACCAAGACCCGTCCTATCTCTTTGTGATTTACCCAATTTTAATAATTTTTCAAATTTTTCTTCACTTTGGGTAAATTTGCACTCATACTTTTGTTTGTAGCTTTCAAGTTGAGTGACTTGGTTTTTAAGGGTTGAATTTTCATTTTTAACTTTTGTTAGTTCATTTTCAAATCCCTTAAATTTGTTTAGTTCTTCATGGGCAAGTTTTAACTCAAATTTAAGTTCATTAATAACATTAGATCCAAGTTCTAAAGTTTTTATCTTATTTTGAGCATTAGATAAATTTTCCTTAGAAGTAGTCAACTTGGATTCTAGGTTGTTAATGTTTTTGTCTTGCCTTTGTAATTGATCTCTTAGTTTTGAATTTTCCTTATTAAGATCATCACACTCTATCTTTAATTCACTTAGATCATCTTTAATATTAGATAGATTATGCAAAGAGATCATGAACTTAGATTCTACACAATTTATTAATTCTTCTTTCTCTCTAAGTTCATCTTTTGAAGAAACTAATTATTTGTTTAGTCTTTTAGATTCTTCTCTTAATATTTTATTTTTCTTATCAAGCTCTATGGAAAAAGTATATAATTCCTCATAGGCTTGTTGAAGATTATCTTCATTTTCAACATTTTCTCCCTCTTTTAATTCAAATTGAGATTCATTAATTTCAAGGTTTGAATCTCCATAAGTGGGAAGGAGGGGTCTAGAAGAATCTACACAAGAATCTAAACAATCTAACATAGTGGAATCCATTCTAATGATTTTCATGAAACCACACAACTAGGGTTATGACTCCAGGTTTTTACACCAAATCAAGAGTTTCAAAAACACTTGATACTAATGAAGAGCACGAGGCTCTGATACCAATTGAAAGTCCGGGATCCTAACCCTAGAGGGGGGGGGGGGGGGGTGAATAGGGTGATCTACACTTTATGACTAATTATGAGCAATTTTAATTTCTTAACAAACAACTAGTCACATGTGATGATTAACATAAAATATGCGGAAGCTTAAACAAAACAATCACCACAAAGCAAACACCACTACACAAAGATTTATAGTGGTTCGGCCTCAATGCCTACATCCACTACCGGCTTGTGTCTCAACACCCCACCGGGTTTCCACTATTTATGCTTTTGAAAAAAAGGCTAAGCAATAACCTCTACAATATGCTTTCCAAGGATAAGCAATAACCTAACAATGTTGTTTTTCTAGGCTTAACAACAACCTATACAAGATGCTTTTCTAGGCTAAGCAATAACCTTTACACAATGCTTTTCTTAGGCTAAGCAATAACCTTTACAAGAGATGAATTCTCAAATAAGTGTCTAAACAAACACTTTAAGAGATTACAATTAAAGCTCAATTTAATTGCCTCTAAAATAGGCGGATAAGAAAGTTTAATACAACTCACACAACACTCTATGAAATGCTAAGATGAATGCTTATGAAGTGTGTGTGTGATAACTTCAACCAAGTTAAAAATAAGCCCAATTAATATATGCTTAATGCATTTAAAAGTTTAAGGCACACAAAAGATTTGATTGAAGTGAAATGCAAATCACATGTATAAAATACTAATGATGATATAAAAATCAAAGGTTCACAAGTTGTATGAAACTATTTAAGACTAAACATGTAATGCATGTGCTATGTTGTTTTCAAAACAAGAGTTTAACTAAAATTTAAATGAATGAAAACAACAAATAAAGATTCAACCAAGTAAATGAAACCTGTTATAAAAGAAATCAAAAGATTTGACAAAACATGTTTTATAAAGTTTTAAAACAAACTTGGTTTGAAATCAAGAGTGAAGAATCCAATCCAACTTGAATCAAAGATTAAGAGAAGTGATGGATTCAACACATCATAGTTAACATGCTAAAATTAATTTACCAATAATTTAAACAAAGCATGAAACATGTGATAAATAAAAGTAAAGCTTACTTAGAGATTTAACTTCATTAATCCAAGCTTTAGCTTTACTAATGACCCCTTGATCTCTCTTAGTTCATCCCCTTTCTTTTGTCTCCAAACACCTCAAAGAAGACAATTTTCTCTTATTTGATCAACTACATTTACATGGGAATGAAACTCATTTTATAGCCAAAAAGTCACTTTTGGCGTGTCCCCGGTCGACCTGGTACACTGGGCGGTCGACCCGGGCTCAACGGTCATAAATCTGACCGTTTGAAAAGAGGCCCAACGGCTCTTTCCCGGTCGACCGCACAGTGTGGCCGGTCGACCGGGTCCCTTGGACCCGGTCGACCGGCCACACTGCGCGGTCGACCTGGGCCTGGGACCAATTTCCCCCAAAAATGCATATTTCAAAGTAATTTCCATGTGGGGTCTTTGGGCCATTAAGTCAAGCTTGGAAACATGATTTTAATCAATCTAAGTTCTTTTAAAATCATGAAACATACAAAGCCAAAAATGATTTGAAACTTTTAAAACCATTGGCTAGCTTGATTTCTAAAACTTCTTTACCAAATTAAAATGCATCCAAGATTAAAAACAAATCATGCATAAAACATATGATTTACAAGATTTAAAACAATGCATGAGTAAATCAAGATTTCAAGTTTTCTTAAATCAATGCATGTGTGAAAATTCAAATGATGCTAAGATGATAATGCATCCATCAAATTGCAATACACAAAATTCCTAACAGGTGCTACAAGTTAGAAAAACATGATCTTTAGGAATAGAAGAAACTCCATTAAAGAGATAGGTTGAAGCTCTTACCTAGAGGTGCCCAAACAAGAAATGAAGAAGAAAATTGAGATCTTTCTCACAAGGAAACTTCAAGAGAATGGTATAGATGGAAAGCTTGTCTTGAGAGGAAGAAGATGGTGGTTTTAGAATTTCATTTGGAGACTTATAGCTCTTGCATTCATGAAGAGAAGAAGAGGGGAAAAAGATGGTTTTCAGCCCTAGGTCAAGGGAAAGTGCAGAGATTTTGTTGTGGAATGGGGAAAGGAAGAAGGGAAATGACTTAAGTGCTTGCAAGTGGGCCCCTTAGGTGCAAATCTTGCATGAGTCAAAACATGGTCTTGTGGGCCTCAAATGAAGTTGACGAAGAAGGAGAAAACGATCCTTGAAATATCTAGTTTCCAAAAAGTATATTTTTGACATGGTTTTGGGATCTCGAAAATCGTGTCCAGATTTGAGTGTGAAAAGGCTATTTTACCCCCTTTTGGCCAAAACTTGAGTTTCTGGGCTTCAAACACAAATGGACTAAACACGAAAGTTGCACATAATCATAAAACCAATCAAATGAGATAAAAATCACGATTAACACCAAACCAAACACAATCTTCCCACGCTTACACGTACACCCAGGCCTTCCTGAGTGAGCCTAGTAAACACTAAACGTTTTCGAACTCCCCAAAGCTAAAACCATGACTAAAACTAATCACATTCTAACCCACGATAACTAAACCCAATCAAGACTAAGCACACACTAAGCAAACACTATTGAGTTAATCCTGGGTTGGGGTTTGACATCCTCCACCCCTTAGGATATTTGGTCCACCAAATAAATCAAACTTTTACCTCTGGTAACAAGTGTGGGTATTTCCTCTGAACTTGATCTCTCAATTCCCATGTGGCTTCTTCTGGTTCATGATTTTCCCAAAGTACCTTGACCCAATGAATTGTCCGATTTCTCAGCTCTTGCTCCTTGGTATCAATGATCTTGATCGGTCTTTTTCCACATAAGAAGCATCCTCTCTAATCTCCAAAGGCTCGTGCTGCAAAATGTGAGAAGGACTAGTCACATACTTCTTGAGCATGGAAACATGAAATACGTTGTGTACCCCGGAGAGTTCTGGCGGTAACGCAAGCCTATAAGCCACGTCTCCAATCTTGCTCAAAATCTCATATGGACCAATAAATCTCCTTAACAACTTGCCCTTCTGTCCGAACCTCAGGGTTCCTCTGACGGGTGAAACCTTCAAGAACACCTTGTCACCCACTTGAAACTGCAATTCTCTTCAGCGAGTGTCTGCATAACTCTTCTGTCTGCTACGGGAGACCTGCAAGCGTTCCTGAATCAATTTAACCTTGTCACTCGTTTCACCAACTATAGTCGGTCCGTGAAAGCTACGAACACCGACTTCTTCCCAGCAAACCGGAGTTCTGCATCTTCTACCATAGAGAGCCTCAAAAGGTGCCATACCAATGCTAGAATGGTAGCTATTATTGTAAGCGAACTCACAAAGTGGTAAGCACTCATCCCATTGAACCTTGAAATCTAGCACACATGCACGCAACATGTCTTCAAGAGTCTGTATCGTCCGTTCTGACTGACCATCTGTCTGAGGATGATACGCTGTACTGAACTGGAGTTTGGTACCCATGGACTCAAGAAGAGTTTTCCAAAACCTTGAAACAAATCTGCTATCTCTATCTGAGGTGATGGAAACGGGTTGACCATGCTTACTCACAATCTCATCAACAAAAAGTTTTGCAAGAGGTGCCATATGCATCATATTACCAGTCTTCATCGGAATGAAGTGAGCAGACTTGGTAAGACGGTCCACAATGATCCATATTGCATTATTCCCCTTCTTAGTATTGGGCAATCCGGAGACGAAATCCATGGTGATATGCTCCCATTTCCACTCCGGAATCTCTAATGGTTGTAGCTGTCACAGCCCCGCCCAACTCAGCATGAAATTGTCCGCATTGGCCCACGTGCACGCGCGAGGACTTCCCAGGAGGTCACCCATCCTAGTACTGCTCCTACCCGAGCACGCTTAACTTCGGAGTTCTTATGGTTTCCGGGGCCGCACGGTTTTAAAAGGCCTCATGCTAAGTTAATACGGGGTTTGACTTATAAGCCCAAGGTCAGGACATGGATATTTCCAATGTGGGCTAGCGGAGACTCACCGTTTGAAGCCCGTGGTTGACACGCTACGCCCCGTGGTTAAGGGTGCCGCCCGGACCAAGTTGTCACAGTAGCAAACCTGGAGGTTTCTGATGCTCTGCTTTGATCAACTGGCAAGTCAAGCAACGAGACACAAATGCTGCTACCTCCCTCTTCATGTTGTTCCACCAAAATCTATTCTTCAAGTTCTGATACATCTTCGTGCTACCCGGATGCATGGAGTATCTTGTGTTGTGGGCTTCAGTCATAATCTCTTCCTTCAGATCATCCACATTCGGTACACACAACCGATCACGAAAATACAATACTCCATTCACCAACTTGAAGTCTGGACGTTCTGCAATATGATCCACAATCCTAGCCAAATTTGAATCTTGCAACTGACTGTCCTTGATCTTCTGGATGAAAGTGGGCTCAGACACTGTCATATTGGCTAACATAACACCCAACTCTAGGGTCTGCACTTCAACGCCTAGCTCTTCAAACTGCTGAAGAACACTGGCTCCTCTCAAACTGGCCATGATCCCTGACTTCCTGCTCAACGCATCAGCTACAACATTCACTTTGCCTGGATGGTACTTGATTGGGAAATCATAGGCTTTTATGTACTCCATCCATCTCCTCTGTCTCATATTCAGATCCTTCTGAGAAAACAAATATTGCAAACTCCTATGATCGGAATGGACTTCAAATCTCTCTCCATAGAGATAGTGTCTCCACATCTTCAAAGCAAACACTACTGCTGCCAATTCCAAATCATGAGTTGCATAATTCTTCTCATGATCCTTCAACTGCCTTGAGCCATTGGCAATCACCTTGCCATCTTGCATCAACACACAGCCTAATCCCACATTGGAAGCATCTATAAAAACAATGAATCCACCATTGCCCGATGGTAATGTGAGGATTGGAGCTGTGGTTAACCTTCTCTTCAACTCTTGAAAACTCAATTCACACTGTTCCGTCCACACAAACGGAACACTCTTCCGGGTCAAAGTAGTCAAAGGTGCTGCAATAGACGAGAAGCCTTGAACAAATCTTCGGTAGTAGCCTGCTAACCCCAAGAAACTCCTGATTTCTGTCACACTGCTCGGTCTCTTCCAATCAACTACTGCCTCTATCTTGGCTGGATCCACTGCTAAACCTTCTTTTGAGATGATGTGGCCTAGAAAAGCAACTTGCTCTAACCAGAATTCACATTTACTGAGTTTTGCATACAACTGGTTATCTCTCAAAAGCTGCAATGATGACCTCAAGTGTTCTTCATGATCCTCTCTACTCTTGGAATACACGAGAACGTCATCAATAAACACTACTGCTGAGTGATCCAAATACTGTGCAAACACTTTGTTCATGAGAGCCATGAAGACAGCTGGTGCATTGGTCAAACCAAAGGGCATTACTAGAAACTCATAATGCCCATACCTCGTTCGAAAAGCCGTTTTCTGCACATCTGAATCTCTGACTCTCAACTGATGATACCCAGATCTCAAATCTATCTTGGAAAAGTATGCTGCTCCTTGCAATTGGTCAAACAATTCATCAATCCTAGGCAAAGGGTACTTGTTCTTGACAGTCACTTGATTCAATTTCCTGTAATCAATACACATCCTCAAGCTTCCATCCTTCTTCTTCACAAATAGAACTGGTGCTCCCCAAGGTGAAACACTAGGCCTAACAAAACCCTTGCCCAACAATTCTTGCAACTGAAGTTTCAACTCACCCAATTCTGCTGGAGCCATCCTATAAGGTGCAATGGAGATCGGAGTTGTCCCTGGAAGAAGCTCTATAGTGAACTCAACTTCCCTAATTGGTGGTAATCCCGGGATTTCATCTGGAAAAACATCCGGAAATTCACACACAACGGGGATTCCCTCCACCCCTTGGGACTGTTTATCCTCCGTGATAAACGCTACAAAAGCCTCACATCCACTATGAATCAACCTGCTTGCCTTAAGCAAAGAAATGAACCATGCTCTAGACGGTTTCCTGATTCCCTGAAATAACAACTCTGCTTGCTCTCCTTGCAATCTGAATGTTATGATTTTACTGAAACAATCCATGGTGGCATGATATGCTTCTAACCAATCCATGCCTAAAATGATGTGAAAATCATGCATGTCTAGAACAATAAGGTTGGCTGGTAGATTTACATCTCCTAACAAAACTGGACAGTTAGGGTAATAGGTTCTACACTCAACCTGCCTACCCACTGGTGTTGTAACAAGCAAGATAAAATCCAGTTGACTATGTGGTGCATCAATCATCTTGACAAACATAGGAGATATAAAAGAATGCGTTGATCCAGGATCAAATAAAATTTGTGCTTCTACTCCACAAACAAGAAGTTGACCTTCCACCACGTCTCCTGCAGCTTCAGCATCTGCACGGTTGAGGTTGAACAGACGTCCTTGCTGCTGTGGCCTGTTCTGGGGCTGATTCTGCCTGCCTTGCACATTTCTATTCTGCTGAGGCCCGTTCTGATGTTGCTATTGCCTTGCTTGCTGCTGCTGCTAAGGTGGTCTGACTTGATTCTGAGGTGGTGCCTGATTCTGTGGAGCTGCCTGCCTCTGCTGCTGATTCCTGTTCTGCTGGTTCTGAAGCTGTGGGCAATCTTTGATAGCATGGTTCATTGCCCCACACTTGAAACAAGCTCCTGTGGCCTTACGACATTCATGAGTCTGATGATTTTTGCCACAATGAGCACAGCCTTGGCTCATTACATTCTGCTCTTGCTTGGGCTTCTTGCTATGGTGCTGAGATCTCTGATTTTGCTGCTGATATTGCTGCTTCCTGTCTAGAATGATCATGTTATTGATGTCCTCAAACCTGTATGCCCTCTTCACAGCCTCATCATAAGTAGCTGGTGGAACTACTCCAATGGTATCCCTCATGATTATGGGATTCAAGCCCTCCAAAAATTTATTGATCTTTTTCAACTCGGTATCAATAAGCTCTGTGGCATACCTAGCCAGCCTCTCAAATTTTGTAACATACTCCAACACTGACATGTTGCCCTGTTTGAGTTGCTGAAACTCAATGGCCTTCTGTCTCTTGATGTGTGATGGAATATACTTGTCCTGAAATTGGGTTTTGAAGGCTGCCCATGCCTCCTCATTGGCCATGGCCATGTAGGGTTCTTTCACTGTTTGCCACCATTGGTCTGCTAGCCCATAGAATAAAGAAGCTGTGAGGTTCACTTTCTGTCTGCCTGTGCAAGTGAAGACATCAAAAGATTTTCTCTGTATTAGACAACCAGTCATCAGCTACAAGTGGGTTCTCTTGGCCCGAGAACTCCTTGGGTGCTCTCTTTCTAAACCTCTCAAATAGCAAGTTTGGGTCATGCTCCCTATTGTTTATGACAATATTGGGAGCTACCGGTGGAGCCTCTTGTCTACTCTGGAGAACCTCCAGAAGTTGCCTCTGCACTTGTGCCATTTCAGCATCTTTCTTTGCCATTTGTTCTTGAAATCTGTTCTGGGCTTCATTTGCTTGTCTCTGTTGTGCCAACATAGCCTGCATGAGCTCTTGGAACTGATTTGCTGTAGGTATTGGATTCTGATCATTTTCATTTTGGTTACTAGCAGAAGCATTGTTCGGTAGAACTCTTCTAGGAGGCATTGCTGTAAAACAAAATGTTAGTACACAATAAATATAGTCAAATGGTTTCCTAGACGTCACACTAAGCAATTCTAACGAATTCACGAACTCTCACCACGATCCTAAGATCTTTCTAGTTTCTTTTAAGTGCCTGAAACAAGTCCCGCTCTGATACCAGTCCTGTCGCGACCCCGGACCGAGGAGGCCGCGGCATTGATGATGATAAAGTGAAGTGAGATTATTGAAAGATGATTAAACCTCCCACAGGTTCCCGCGGTGAGGGTTCCAAACAAACACACATGGAACAACCAACTCACATGATCAAGTATGCGGAAGCGCGTGGCAAATCACATCTTAACAAGTCATGACAGAATATAAACATAATGTCATCAAGACTAAAATATCAGAATGAAGACATAACGAGGCATTCCCATAATACTTCAAGTTGTAAAGTTAACAAAGTATATTAAGTTATTACACTTCCCAAAATAAGAGGCCAACAAAGGCCAATACAATTCCAAAAGTATATAAAATCCCAAAGAAGTGATCCATCGAGACTCATGACCCATCCAAACGTCTACATGACGTCGTCGGGTTGCCACTCACGTGCTAAGGTAGGCCCAACAGCCTCCTCCTGGCACTCCTCCTCAAGGGGGTAGCCTCCTGCACCTGGTCACCAACATACAAGCATCAAACACGACGGTTTGGCAAGAAATCATTTTAAGTGAAAGCATGTAAAACAAGGTTTAATCGAGAACATAAGGAAATACTTTACTGAACGTAAAACAATACTTACGAAACACTTTTCTAAATCAAAGACAAACTAACATGAATGCATAACATATATATCATGAATCGTAAATCCACGAAGAGCCCATCCTTTCTCTACCATTTATAATGGAAAGAGTAAGCACGCACGACAAGCACGAATATACATAATATAGCACGACACGATTCCCACAAATACGGGATTTCCGGCCGCGGAACCGGACACGCACGATGTGTAATAAATACACTACTAATCTGCAGTTAGTTCACATGTTTAAGGACCCCCAGACAGTGGATCAGACTGAAAGGGCAGTCCAAGCTCTGTGGTGTTCACTTGAGTTCATGAATGCACAAAACACGCTAAACACGATTCAAACATATCGAAAATAAAAGGGGAAATCACTTGTCACGACAAGACGAGGCACGACTAGCAAAATGCATAATATATATGCTCACAACTTATAGAAGTGATCCCCATTTAATACTTGAAACACATCTTAGAACGAGCTTGCAAACTTGATTTCAAAACGAGTACACGATGTAACTTGCGGTCTTAAATCAACGCTCAAAACACGATAATTTTATCAAGTACACATACTTAGGCTATTCATTGACCATTGGTTGATTGGAACTCTATGTTTAAAATACAAGGATTGGTGTCCCCGAAGTTAGTGCATAGCATGGAGTTCCATTCACACAATGTCTATTTAAAGTCCTTAATATAGCCTAGTTTTCAAACTTTAAAAGAAAAGGCAAATGGGCAAAAAATCTGCTTAAACAGGGAAATTTCAGTGTGCCCGGTCGACCTGGCCCTTGGCCGGTCGACCGCGTACACTGTGAGCCCGGTCGACCGGCCAAGTCCCGGTCGACTCAAAGTTGTAACTTTTAATTCAGTGAATAGTGTTTTGGTCAGGTTCCAGAGAACCTGACCCTGTGTCGCCGGTCGACCGCGCCCCTGGCCGGTCGACCGCGTGAACTGCAGGAACAGTCATTCCCGCAGTGCAGCAGGTCATCCAACTGGGACCAAATCCTGTGTCCCCGGTCGACCGCGCCCCTTGGCCGGTCGACCGCGTGAACTGCGGAAATCAGAACCCAGTTCTGATTTCTGCAATGCACTGGTCCATCTTTCATTCCTTTCTTTCCTTTCTTTTCTACAATCTTCCCAACCTAATTAGCAAATTAAACACATGAATATACATGCTATCAAGGCTCACATTGGGGCATTCATTTCATACTTAACAAAGTCATTAACATAGCAACCCATTTCAAAACCCTTGAAACCCTTTCTTATCAAAACAAATCCAAACTTCAACAAAAGCAAGACTTGGTTAAAAGATATGAAATCTGAAAGTTTGGAAAGCTATTAAACATGCTTGCATTTTCCAATGTAAGGATACAACATGAAAACCTAAATAAGCAAGACATTTGTACCAAATAACAAATCCATGAACACACATGCACAACAACTTAAATAGATCACTTGCCTTAGTCAAAGAAAACAAGATTCTTCTTCAAGCACTCCTAATCAAAAGTCCAAGCCAAGAACTACAAAAGACCCATGAAATCCATTCAAAAACTCACCCAAAAACACAACCAAGCAACCCATTTCGAAATAGGTGCTACAAGTTAGAAAAACATGATCTTTAGGAATAGAAGAAACTCCATTAAAGAGATGGGTTGAAGCTCTTACCTAGAGGTGCCCAAACAAGAAATGAAGAAGAAAATGGAGATCTTTCTCACAAGGAAACTTCAAGAAAATGGTATAGATGGAAAGCTTGTCTTGAGAGGAAGAAGATGGTGGTTTTAGAATTTCATTTGGAGACTTATAGCTCTTGCATTCATGAAGAGAAGAAGAGGGGAAAAAGATGGTTTTCAGCCCTAGGTCAAGGGAAAGTGCAGAGATTTTGTTGTGGAATGGGGAAAGGAAGAAGGGAAATGACTTAAGTGCTTGCAAGTGGCCCCCTTAGGTGCAAATCTTGCATGAGTCAAAACATGGTCTTGTGGGCCTCAAATGAAGTTGACGAAGAAGGATAAAACGATCCTTGAAATATCTAGTTTCCAAAAAGTATATTTTTGACATGGTTTTGGGATCTCGAAAATCGTGTCCAGATTTGAGTGTGAAAAGGCTATTTTACCCCCTTTTGGCCAAAACTTGAGTTTCTGGGCTTCAAACACAAATGGACTAAACACGAAAGTTGCACATAATCATAAAACCAATCAAATGAGATAAAAATCACGATTAACACCAAACCAAACACAATCTTCCCACGCTTACACGTACACCCAGGCCTTCCTGAGTGAGCCTAGTAAACACTAAACGTTCTCGAACTCCCCAAAGCTAAAACCATGACTAAAACTAATCACATTCTAATCCACGATAACTAAACCCAATCAAGACTAAGCACACACTAAGTAAACACTATTGGGTTAATCCTGGGTTGGGGTTTGACATTTTCCATCCTTTGCAGGTAGTTCCTCCTAGGCGAATAAGGTCAAAGAGCCTGTTACTGATACACCTCGCTGGTCTGCCAGATCTTATAATGCGGCCGTACAGTAGGCCTGGGAGAAGGTCTAGTATATTGAGAAGAACTTGGAAGAGTGTGATTCCCTCAATCGTGATGAGATGAGACAGCGATTGATCGCTTTTAAGGATGAGGAATTCAACAAAATTATGGTAAGCAGTCGTCCTTGGGTCATGGACGATCAGAGCGTCGTGCCCAAGCCTAGCTTTTTCTTTGGTGACGCAGTCTCAGAAGGCTTGACATACCAAAGGAGATGTTTTAAGTTCTCTTACACTGCAGATGGTGAGGAGAGAACTATTTCTACCCAGTCGACTTTCGATAGCACTATCTCAATCATGAGCCTTTCTCCCACATGCCATAAGAGGGAAGACCCTCCAACTTGGGTGAAGAGGACTAATGTGATCAAAACTGGGGTTTTTGTTGGCGGCCCTTCTGGTTTTGCAGAGAAATCACCCGTCCGTATGGACATGTTGATGCCAGCCAGCGGCTACCAAGGTTCTGATCACCCATCAGTCGATTTGAGACCGGTGGGCCTTGGCATTTTCAGGGGTGACAACAGCAGTTGGGTGAAGCCTTTTCGACTTTGCGGCCGTTTCAGTGCTGACTCAAGCTTGGAGTCATGGACTAATCGTATCCGGCGGGTTGGCGGGGCCATTCTGAAAGGGGCCGAGATCTTTGATGCGGTCCGTGCTTTTCGGCAAACCGTGGTCTTTCCCGATGAAACCTTCATGGCTATGTTGGAGTCCTTCCTTCCGCAAACCAATACCTTCGTTGTGACGAATGGTAGATTGGTTTTTCTCTGAAGGAGCTGAGTGCCATCACTGGGTTGCCTATCCTTAGAAAACTCTATGAGGAGTTCATGCCTATCGACAACGTCCTTGAGGAGCAAGCTGAGGAGTTTAGGCTTCTATACTTTCAGCTTGACGCCTTTTATGATTTTTTGAAAGAGAAGGAGGGCTCGAAAGTCAGGTCTAGCAGTTGGAGGAGTTTTAGCTCTTCGTTCCCCAACTTTTTTGACAGCAGAGAGTCTTCTGATGGCATGACCCGAGAAGCTAGAGCTAAGAATCCGAGTTCGAAGAAGACTTCTGTCTTGCGATAAGACTTGAAGGACTTCTTCATGAGCACAGGTGCCATTTACTCTGACATTGCGCTGTGGAGAGATCTCGCTGTTTACCTCACTTATTGGCTGGGTGAGGCTGTTTTTGTTAGAGGAGATGGTACGCACATCAGGCCGCATTGTATTTTTCTGACTTGTTAAATGGCGTTTGGAGAGCAGCTGGCTTTGATACCTGCTCTTTACTCTTATTTATGTATCGAACTGCAGGCTGCTGCTTTTTTGGCTTGGCTTGGGCTCCCCATTAACAGTGTATTTTCAGCCCATATTTTGTATTCGTGGTATGTTTACCACTATCCCGGCTTCCATCGATTGGGAGTTGCACAGGATGATGACCCTTTTATGATTCGATTGGCTGGCGGGACAGCCGTTTCTGAATCTCTTTTGTCTGCCCATTTGAGGATCCGACGGTTGAGGGACGTCGAGATTGGGCAATCTTCAGTGAAGCTTTCTCCGGATTTTCGGAAGAAGGCTTTTGATTTTGGTGCCTCCTGCAATTCCACCAGGGCAAGGTCGGGAAGGCACTACTCCTTGACCAATGCAGAGAAGGGGTGGCTTTTAAACATACGTGTTGGTACGATGGTGTACCGCAGACATCTTTTTGTTGACATCCAACCGTATGTCACCTCGCATTTTGCGCTGCAGTTGGGGCTTCTCTTAGGGTGTTGTCGAAGCGCCTTTGAGCATGGTGAAGCGTTTTTGAGGTTTGCAGGGCGGGTGGAATGCATTGGCCTTTTACAGTACGGAAGACACCACTACCATGATTTCTTATCCTGAGTTGCCCACTTTCTGGACTGTTGGTTTCACGAAGTGGTTCGTGGAGAGCTTTTCAGTATACCGGGGGCTTTCCAAGAAAGAGCTTGATGTCAAGCAATCTCTTGGGAAGGGTCTTGGCAGATTAGATGGAGTCCGACGAAAGGAAGTTCTGGCTTTCCTTTCTGGAGAGAAGCACAAGATAGGCTTTCTTGATGGACAGGACATCATCAGATCAGGAGCTGCACAAGAGATACCTGGTGAGGTCTTGAAACAGCTAGAGGAGGAGGAGGCCAAGATCGACGCTTGGATGCAAGTGGAATTGACGAGGGCTTCCATGGAGTCCACTGGGAAAAGCAGACCATCCGGTGAGGAGCCAGGTGAAAGTTCTGAGTTTGATAATGGGGTGGGTACTTCAAGCAAACCGACTCATAAAAGCAAGAGAAAGAGAGGGCAGCGCCGTAATAAGAGATGGCAGGAAGACTTTCCTGATCTGGAAGTCTCTCTCACCATTATTGAGGAAGTATCAGGTGATGCTGATGAGCCTCCAGAGAAGAGGAGATTACTGGTGATGGTATGACCCGCTTTCTTTCTTTTGCTACTTCTTTTCGTTTATGAGAGATTTTTTTTGTCCATTGCTTTCTTTCTTTTAGCAGAAGATGATGATTTGGAGGTTCTGGCCGATGAGGCGATGACGGACCCAATTGTGGCATCTGAAGAAGAACCAAGGGATTCTGGAGTGGATTCAAATCCTTCACCTGGTATGATTTCTTTTGCTTTTCCTGCCCCTTTTTTTGTCTATGTTGTCATTTGCTACAATGTTGCTTTGTTCTCTTGTTAGCTGACTTGCCAAGGGAACTTATCTATCATCTTCTCCACTGTGTCCACTAGCTCTGGAGCATACCTTGACAATCTCTCGAATTTTGTAAGATATTCGAGGACTATCATATTTCCTTGGACAAGCTGCAGAAACTCTACTGCTTTTTGCCTCTTGATATGTGTGGGCACGTACTTGTCTCCAAACTGCCTCTTGAAACTAGCCCATGCTACTGCATCTGCTATGTGTCTGTATTCTTCTCTAACTGTCTTCCACCATATATCTGCTGAACCGGTGAAGAGACATGTTGCAAGCTGGACCCGTTCTCTTCCTGTACACTGGAAGATCTCAAAAATATTCTCTGTGTGCTCCAGCCAATCATCTGCAACTAAGGGATCCTCTGGCCCGAAGAATTCTTTAGGACCTCGTTTTCTAAACTTCTCAAACAAAGCATTTGGGTCATGCTCCCTCTGCTTGATAACAATGGTTGGTTGAGCTTGCACAGGCTCGGGCCTCCTCTGTAACACCTCTAGGAGTTGCCTCTGTATACCTGCCAACTCCCGGCATGATCCTCATCCTTTTTCAGCATCTGTTCTTGTAACCTGATTTGATTCTCATTAGCCTGTCGTTGTTGATCCAACATAGCCTGCATCATTCGTTGAAATTGATTTTGCATGGTATTGTCGGGAATATCCTCTTGGACTGGCCCTGTATGCTCACTATTACTTGCCGTGGGATTGCCGTTTACTGTCCTTTTTCGAGGTGGCATAATGCTGCAAAACAATTTGTTAGCACAGGATAATACAATAAGGGTCATACAATGCTCACACGATACTAACTAACGAAAGTTCTAACGAATCCTCGCCACGTCCTTAGGATTTCTAGTTTCTTTTAATTGCTTGAAACATGTCTCGCTTTGATACCAGTTTGTCGCGACCCCGGACCGGGCCATCGGGCCTAATTCGGGATCAGGACGGTGATTGTGATGATGTATGATGGATGATGAATTAATTTAAACCCAAAACGTATACAAGTCTACTAAAGAATGCCACTCATACACGCGATTTCCCACAGGTGTCCACGGTGAGGATATCACATCAACATGAATATTTCTTTTATGTGCGGAAGCGTGTAGCAAATCTATTTCATATATTCATGTCCAAGATAACAAGATTAGCACATATTTAATACCAGTATCAAAATGAGCAATGATCATTAGTGCTATAACCCCAAAAGAAAGTTAAGGTTTACAACAATATTGTTTAATTACATTGTCCCCAAAAATAGAGGCCAACAAAGGCCAATAAAATAAAGTATCAAGTTCCCAAAATAATTGGATAGTTTCTATCCCAAAATATTTCGCAGTTCAAGCACCCGAATGTCTAGACGACATCATCGACGTGCCACTCAACTAAGTGATGCGGCTCTCCGACCGCTTCCTCATGCTCCTCCTCGGGGAGACCGATAACGGAACCTGAGTACCAAAGCAAAGGGTCAAACACGACGGTTTGGCAGGTGGGTGAAAAGACATATCAATAAAGAAATTACCTTGGAAAACATTTAAACTTGTCAAAACAATAGTTTCATAAAACGAGAGAATCATTTATTCAAATACATATGCAATATAAAACATGTAAGGTATCCAAGGAAACAGGAAACAAACAAGATGTCAACCACACATAGCTAAGTCCTCTATCACCGAAGTGACATGAGCATATCGAGATGTTGTCTCAGTCACCGAAGTGAGGAGATGCAACATAAGTAACATTTACATATACATAATATAATACGGGACATGACCACGGTAACGAACCAGGCATCGGGACAAGACTACGGTAATAACCAGGTAGCGGGATCCAAATTGCAACTGGCGGGATGGGAAAGGGTCTCCAAGTCGGTGGATCAGACCGTCAAGGAAAGTCAAGCTTAGTGGTGCCGACTCATAGGTCAAATGACAAATCAAAACATGTATAAAACATATCAAGTGCATGTATGTAAACGGGGGCGGGACGGGATGCTTAAAGGCACAAGTATCATTTTATTTGGGCATGTATAAACGGGCTAGCAAAATGCTAAAATATACTTTCAATACTTTCGGGAACGATAAATCATAATTCGAGAAATTTGGGACTAGTGTCGGGATTCAAGATAAATCATAATTTGAGAAATTCGGGATTGAAAGTCCGGCATCCTTACCCTAGGGGGGGGGGGTGAATATGGTGATCTACACTTAATAACTAATTAAGGCCAATTTTAATTTCTTTTTAAAAACAACTAGTCACATATGATGATTTACCAAACAAGATGCGGAAGCTAACAAAAGTAATCACCACAAGCATACATCATCACACAAAGATTTATAGTGGCTCGGCCTCAATGCCTACATCCACTACCGGCTTGTGATCCAACACCCCACCGGATTTCCACTAATTATGCTTTTCAAAAGGCTAAGCAATAACCTTTACAACGATGTTTTTCTAGGCTAAACAACAACCTATCAATGTGCTTTTCTAGGCCAAGTAATAACCTTTACAAGATGCTTTTCAAAGGCTAAGCAATAACCTCTACAATGTGCTTTTCATAGGCTAAGCAATAACCTTAACAAGAGAAAGATTTCTTCTCAAAGAAGTGTCTACACAAACACTCAAAGAGATACAATTTAAGCTCAATACATTTGCCTCTTAAATAGGCTGATATGAAAGTTTAAATCATGATACAAACATACACAAACAACTATCAAAGGTGTGTGCTTAAAGTGTATGAATGTTTACTTCAATCATTTTCTAAAAGGAAGCTCACAAATGAATGCTTGATGCATTTGAAAATCTAAGCACTGGAAAAGATGATTGAAGTTATAAACTAATCACATGAAGAATTCAAACAACTTGGAAAGACATGCTACACAAGTTATATGAAGTTTTAAAGATTAAAAACACATGTGATTGAGACAAGGATGTTTGCAAAACAATTTAGTATTCCAAGGTGATATTGTGTTTGCAAAACATCTTAACTAAAGCTAGAAATCATGCAAATATGAGATTACAAAGAATTAAACATGCATGATTTTAAATGGAATGAAAATCAAAGCAAACTTGAAAGATATACCTTTTAAATCTTAAACATTTGATTTCCAATAGGCCTCTAGCTTTCCTAGCTTATTCCTCTTCTTTAGGCTTCAAAATAGTTCCAAGATTTCATACCAACAGCCTTATGAAAGAAGGGAATAAAATGGACTTTTATACAAAAAACAGTCCAACGGCTAGTTGGCGCGGTCGACCCCATGACCATGCGGTCGACCGGGTCCAACGGTCATATTTGGCCAATGACTCTTTGCGCAGTCGACCTACCCCTGTGCGCGGTCGACCTGGTACACTGACCTCTGAGAAGTTTCTGCAGCTTTTTTGAGAAACTGTTTTAGTGTACTCGGTCGACCTGGTGCTTGGCGCGGTCGACCTGGTACACAGACCTCAGAGAAATTTCATCAGAATTTTTGAGTACCTGTTTTAGTGTTCGCGGTCGACCTGGTGCTTTGCGCGGTCGACCTGGTACACAGGCTAGAGAAGAGTTCCAACTGATTTTTGAGAAAGTGTTTTATGAAAACATGAACTCTAAGCGAATATGTTTTATGCATACTAAAATGATTCTAAAAAAGAGATATGTATGTAAAACATGAACCTCGATTTCAAACTTGATTTTTCAAAACCATGCACGAAGAACTTAGGCTTTCGAAAATACATTTTAAGTTCTAAAACATGCAGGATGAAGTCTTTGAAAATCAAAAGCATTTTCAAGTCTAAGGTCTAGCTTTCAAGGTCCAAACTATGATGAATGGGTGTGTGATCAGTTGACTGATAGTGATAGTGTTTCCATCAAATTAGCAACCTACAAAAAATCCTAACAATCTCCCCCTTTGCAATTTGTTGGCAACTAAGATGATCACAGCACTATTGGGACTTCAGATCTTGAAATCTCTTGAATGCAGCTTAACCTCGGTTTCTCCCCCTTCGTTAGAGCTTTCTCCTCCTTGCTCTAAGCTTTTATGTTAAGCGCTCTGAACTCCTTCAGTATACTTTAAAAGTATTCTCCCTTTATGATCCTTGGATAGATCTCCCCCTTAGTTAGATCTGATCTTCTTTATCTCCCCCTTTGTTGGATCTTCTCTCCCCCTTTGTCATCGAATTGCAAAGGAACCTGTATACATGAGAAAAGAAATACCTTTTAGTAGCACCTGTTACCAAATGAAATATAAAATGAAATGCAGAACAGGTTATCATGTATATTGGTTGTCTATGTTGTGTTTGAATGAAGCTATGACAAAAGATAGTTATATAGATTCGAAGCATCATAAACATTCACCAGATAAGGAATATAACAAGAAGAGAAGAATAAGTGAAACTGAAGATTCATTTATTTAAATTTGAAGATTAGTACAATTTCATTTACTAATTACTTGACCAATACAAAAATCAAAATATCATGGTCAGTAATAAAAAAGACAGAGAGTTGATAAACAAAATACATTAAGATGAAATAAAATCTATTACAACTCCCCACAAAAAGAAAACCCTCCTAAGATCTAAGAAGAATCTGCAGGAGAAGGGGGCATCACATCATCATGACGCCTGCAGCTGCTGGAGATGTTCGAGAGGTATTTCAAGGTTTTCTTCATCATTCCCGATACTTCTTGTCTAAACTCCTGAAACTCTGCTCGCATAGTAGACACAACTGGTTCAACAGAGGTCATTCGGTCTTCTAAGCTGCGCTGCTGAGGGGACTGAGGAGGCTGAGGGGGCTCTGGAGGAGGAGGCTGATCAGCTCCTGGATCTGCAAACTCTATCTCTGCAGCCTCTATCTCTGCATCACCTTCTGCAACTGGGTTTACTCGCTGCGGTGGAGGAAGCTTCATCAAGAGAATGTTAGTTTTGTTGAAGACAGTGGTAGTCTCAGGTCTCTCGGAAGCTGGAGGAATCACACCAAAGGAACTAGCGAGTTGGGTAATCAGGAACCCAAATGGAGCTGCACAAGGCTGAGAGCCTGTGATAACTCTGATGATATGATGCATGATGACTGATGGGAGGCACATAGGAACACCCGAGATAACATTGAATAGGATATTTGCCATGTAAGGGGTCACCACCGTCCTGTTTCCTTTCCTCGGATAGATGGAATGAGTGAAAATGCTATGAATAATACGAAGTGAAGGAATCATGGATGAGGCTTGGAGACAATTTTTGGCAGACCAAATCTCAGGATGACCACAGAGAGCACTAGTCATTGATTCTCTCTCATCAAGGGGCAGAATTTCAGAAATAAACCTTGGTCCATCAGACCTAGGAATGCCCATGATGGGGGAAATCTTGTCTATGGTGACCACCTCTTCACCATGAACGAATCTGATAGTAAAGGAGTTTGCAGAAGAGGCACAAATAGACTCATACAGTCCATGGACAGAGGATGCATATGTGTTGCCACTCCAAGTCAGAATGCTACCCCAACCTATAGCTTCGAGGATAGCAGGGACGTCATAGTCTACAAGATCATCAACTATGCACATCTTCTCAACAATGATCCCTTTGCTTCGAAAGGATTTAACAACAGAAGATGGAGAAGGAATGGGATTAAAACGAATCACAGAAGGAGGAGGAGGAGCTTCGGGAGAGGAAGATGGAGATCTATGAGACGAGGAAGCTTGACCGGTTTTGGATTTCTTGCTAGGCCTCCTAAAGGTTTGCTTGGTACGAGCCATTGAAAGTCAAGGATTGAGGATGCTCACACAAGTCTGATAGCAAAGACAGTTGCCTAAAAGATTTAAAAATTTGGTTCAGGCAATCTGACAAACAGTTGGAGTGCAGAAAATGAAGCTATAAGATTTACAATCTATAGTTGCCCAATTATGTGCACAAATGGCTACAAGACTCTCCTCAAGGAAGGTAGACTACTTAACTAAAAACAAAGGATCAGCCAGAAGCTTCAGAAGATGAAAACAAGTGGGTACAGAAGCTTAAAAACAGTGCACAGATAGCTTGACAGCTGCAACACAGACCTTGGATGACCAGATTGGATGAGATTATGAATCTGCTAGAAGAAACAACCTGAACCCAATGTGTCTTCAGCTGAGAGAGAGAGAGTGAACGATTGACAGGGAGGGAACCAGCAGAAAAAAAAAAAAAAAACGACGACAGGGAGAGAGACAGAGGAGCAGAACGATTGATAGGAGAGAGAGAGAACCAGAGGAGCAGGAGCACCGATGACGGGAAGAGGAGGATGATGTGGTTCAGACGAAGAGATCAAGCTAGAGGAGTAGCAGGAGCAGATTGGAAGAAGAAGAAGCAGTCCAGGGGGTCGACCGAGCTGCAGGAACAGAAACAGTTTCTGAATGAAACAGAAACAGAAACAGAAACAGCACAACTTTTTAAGTTGCTGGGCGCGTGTGGCCGGTCGACCGGCCAAGCCTTGCAGTCGATCGAGTCAACAGGGCAGACCTGACACGCTGAGCAGGTTCAGAGAAAAAAGACCTGAATTTCTCAGGGACAAACTATCCACACTCTACAAGCTTAAAAAAAAGTAGAAAAGAGATTTTATAAAATCAATTCTACAAATTTCCATTTGAAATGCAAAAGACTTGTAAGACTAAGAAAGGATCATTTTTCAAAAACATTTAATTTGATAAATATTGGTTAACTATGAATTCAATCAAATTTAAACACATTTGAAAAACAAATCAATTGACTAAAAAGATATAACTTTAATAAAACTTTTTCAAATCAAATTGATCAACAGAACATGCATTTTATCATAAAATACCTTTTAAATTCAAAATGCATTATCAACAAGTAAACCTAAAATAACTACAACTGAAACAAAAAGAAGATACTAAGAGAAGCACAAAGAACTAGACTTAAGACCATCAACACATTTGACTATGAGAAAAGGATGGTCCTATCTAATTAAGAGATCTTAGTATTTGTCTAAAGGTCTAACCTTAGGTATCCATCTAAGGTCTTGAACTTTTAGGTCTATGTTTGAAATCCTACCTACTAGAGGAGATGGAGATTTAATTCTTTTAGACTTGTCATCATATCTTTTAGGTTTGACCTCTTTAAATTTAGATTGATGATTTGTCTTGGGAAGTTGGTGTTTCATTTTCTTTTTACTCTTCTCACTTCTTTTAACTTTTCCTCCCTCTTTTTGTCTTTTGAACTTTAATTTTAATTTTTCAACCTTTTTCAAAAGATCTTTCATTTCCAAAGATAGAGGAGGAAAAGTGAGAAGTTTCTTATTGATAGATTTATTTTGACTATTTATGTTTTTTTTGTCTTTTTAAAATCTATCTTAGGAGACTCTTGATGAAATGATTTAACTTGTTTGAACTTTCTAGATTCTTCCTTTGATTTTAATGTCTTACCCTTCATAGATTTAGTTTTAACTTTCTTAGGTTCAAAGATGGGTTGAGACATATGACTTTTTCTTAATTTGCACTCAAATTTGAAATGCCCTTCATTACCACAATAGTGACATTTTGTTTTGGGCAAGGGAGAATGAGTACTAGAGAATGAGGACTCACCTTTCACAAAAGTGTTGGTGAATTTAGGTTCATGTGAAATATTCCTATTGTAACCAAGACCCGTCCTATCTCTTTGAGATTTACCCAATCTAAATAATTTTTCAAATTTCTCTTCACTTTGGGTAAATTTGCACTCATACGTTTGTTTGTAGCTTTCAAGTTGAGTGACTTACTTTTTAAGGGTTGAATTTTCATTTTTAACCTTTATGAGTTCATTTTCAAATCCCTTATGGTTGTTTAATACTTCATAGGCAATTTTTAATTCCATTTTAAGTTCATTAACAACATTAGGTCCAAGTTCTAAGGCTTTTAAATTACTTTGAGCATTAGACAAGTTTTCCTTGGAAATTGTCAACCTTGGATTCTAAATTGATAATGTCTTCATCTTGCCTTTTTAATTGATCTCTTAGATTTAAGTTTTCTTTATTAATCTCATCACAACTTATCTTAATTTCATTTAGTTCATCTTTAATATTAGATAGATTATGTAAAGAGATCATAAACTTAGAGTCTAAGCAATGTATTATTTCTTCTTTCTCTCTAAGTTCATCTTTTGAAGAGACTAATTCCTTGTTTAGTCTTTTAGATTCTTCTTCTTATCTTTTATTACTCTTATCAAGCTTTAAGGACAAAGTATATAATTCATCATAAGCTTGGTGAATATCATCTTCATTTTCATCATTTTCTTCTTTTTTTAAGTCAAATTGAGATTCATTAATTTGAAGGTTTGAATCTCCAATAGATGGAAGAAGGAGGGATCTAGAAGAATCTACACAAGAATCTATACAACCTAAAGTAGTGGAATCCATTCTAATGGTTTTCATGAAAACACAATACTGGGGTTTTGACTCTAGGATTTTACACCTAATCAAGAGTTCCAAAACACTTGATCCTAAAATAGAGCACAAGGCTCGGATACCAATTGAAAGTCCGGGATCGTTACCCTAGGGGGGGGGTGTGAATAGGGTGATCTACACTTAATGACTAATTAAGGCCAATTTTAATTTCTTTTTAAAAACAACTAGTCACATATGATGATTTACCAAACAAGATGCGGAAGCTAACAAAAGTAATCACCACAAGCATACATCATCACACAAAGATTTATAGTGGCTCGGCCTCAATGCCTACATCCACTACCGGCTTGTGATCCAACACCCCACCGGATTTCCACTAATTATGCTTTTCAAAAGGCTAAGCAATAACCTTTACAACGATGTTTTTCTAGGCTAAACAACAACCTATCAATGTGCTTTTCTAGGCCAAGTAATAACCTTTACAAGATGCTTTTCAAAGGCTAAGCAATAACCTCTACAATGTGCTTTTCATAGGCTAAGCAATAACCTTAACAAGAGAAAGATTTCTTCTCAAAGAAGTGTCTACACAAACACTCAAAGAGATACAATTTAAGCTCAATACATTTGCCTCTTAAATAGGCTGATATGAAAGTTTAAATCATGATACAAACATACACAAACAACTATCAAAGGTGTGTGCTTAAAGTGTATGAATGTTTACTTCAATCATTTTCTAAAAGGAAGCTCACAAATGAATGCTTGATGCATTTGAAAATCTAAGCACTGGAAAAGATGATTGAAGTTATAAACTAATCACATGAAGAATTCAAACAACTTGGAAAGACATGCTACACAAGTTATATGAAGTTTTAAAGATTAAAAACACATGTGATTGAGACAAGGATGTTTGCAAAACAATTTAGTATTCCAAGGTGATATTGTGTTTGCAAAACATCTTAACTAAAGCTAGAAATCATGCAAATATGAGATTACAAAGAATTAAACATGCATGATTTTAAATGGAATGAAAATCAAAGCAAACTTGAAAGATATACCTTTTAAATCTCAAACATTTGATTTCCAATAGGCCTCTAGCTTTCCTAGCTTATTCCTCTTCTTTAGGCTTCAAAATAGTTCCAAGATTTCATACCAACAGCCTTATGAAAGAAGGGAATAAAATGGACTTTTATACAAAAAACAGTCCAACGACTAGTTGGCGCGGTCGACCCCATGACCATGCGGTCGACCGGGTCCAACGGTCATATTTGGCCAATGACTCTTTGCGCAGTCGACCTACCCTTGTGCGCGGTCGACCTGGTACACTGACCTCTGAGAAGTTTCTGCAGCTTTTTTGAGAAACTGTTTTAGTGTACTCGGTCGACCTGGTGCTTGGCGCGGTCGACCTGGTACACAGACCTCAGAGAAATTTCATCAGAATTTTTGAGTACCTGTTTTAGTGTACGCGGTCGACCTGGTGCTTGGCGCGGTCGACCTGGTACACAGGCCAGAGAAGAGTTCCAACTGATTTTTGAGAAAGTGTTTTATGAAAACATGAACTCTAAGCCAATATGTTTTATGCATACTAAAATGATTCTAAAAAAGAGATATGGATGCAAAACATGAACCTCGATTTCAAACTTGATTTTTCAAAACCATGCACGAAGAACTTAGGCTTTCGAAAATACATTTTAATTTCTAAAACATGCAGGATGAAGTCTTTGAAAATCAAAAGCATTTTCAAGTCTAAGGTCCAGCTTTCAAGGTCCAAACTATGATGAATGGGTGTGTGATCAGTTGACTGATAGTGATAGTGTTTCCATCAAATTAGCAACATACAAAAAATCCTAACAGGGACTAGTGTCGGGATTCAAGATAAATCAGGTGAGTAAGGACCCCGCATGTCCATTGTAATAATGACTTAGTACTCCTTGAGTTTGGAGACATTTCGGGCTCTTTATACACCTTAGGGATTTTCAAACTTTTAAATGAACTTCAAAACTAACGGAACCTCAAAAGAGATTCTAAGTACAATGTTAACCCTGAAGCATCGTACAACCTACTCAGTCACCGAAGGGGATAGGATTCGCGATACCCAAACGTACAAACCTCGTGCATAGTTATAAAGGGGGTACCCCGTTGTCCCGTACCATTCAAGATTGAATTAGGTTCAGTTCCAATACAACCGGATTAATCTCAAAGAAATGTTGGGTCAAACGATCTCACAATAAGTCAAGTGAGTCCAATAAAAAGGTTAGCCAAGTCCCACCTAAGTCCATTTAAGAATAGGATAAAAATCACTTCCCAGGAGAGATTCACAGTTGGCCCGGTCAACCCGGCCCTTGGCCGGTCGACCGCGCTCACTGCGGTCCCAGTCGACCTGAGGAGGTCAGGTTGACCCCTCTCACGAATGCCCGGTCGACCGAGCCCTTGGCCGGTCGACCGGTAGTTGTAAATAAAAAGGAGGGAATAGTGTTTTTGTCAGGTTCCAGAGAACCCGATCCTCGTGTGGCCGGTCGACCGAGTTCCCTGGCCGGTCGACCGCGTGAACTGCGTAACAAAACCCAGGTTCTGTTTTCTACAGTGCAATGGGTCATCCATCAGAGACCCTGACCCCGTGTTGCCGGTCGACCGAGCTCCCTGGCCGGTCGACCGCGTGAACTGCGTAACAGAACCCAGGTTCTGTTTTCTGCAATGCAATGGGTCATTCATTTTTTTTCCTTCCTTTTTCTTCGTTCTTTTAAACCTGATTAGCAATCTAAATCATGGATAAAACAAGCTAACAAGATTCACTAATGTGCATTTATTTCAAGTCTAAACAAGCCATTAATATTACAAGACATTAGGTGAAATCATCAATGCATTTCATAAAACTCATTCAAAACTAAAAATATCAAATCGTCTACTTGCCTTGGGTCTCAAATCAATGGAAAACAAGCTCATAACCACACTTGCAAGCCAAGATCACAATCTCTACAAAAACCCCCAAAACAAACCCTAAAATGGGTCAAAATAATGAAGGAGAAGAGAAAGCTTTCAATAATGGAAAAATAGCTTCTCTAAGGCTAGAAGAACACATATCTAAGAGATTAGAAAAAGAGCTTACTTGGAAGATCCTTTAATGGCAAGAACTAGCTCAATGAAGACCTTAGAGATGGTGGTTTCTTACACAAATGCTATCAATGGCAAGCTCCCAATGAGAGGAAGAGAGTGATGGTCCTCATTTCTCAAGAGAGTAAAGTTTGGTGGAGATTGATGAAGGAAAAGCAAGAAGAAGAAGAGAGGAAATGAAGAAAGAACCCTAGGTTGGCTGTTGTGTTGGAAAAAGAAGAAGGAGAAGGAGATGGGTGCTCTTATATAAGCAATACAAGTGGGCTCCACTAACTAGCAATCTTGTTGGGTTGAAATAGTAGTTCTCGAGACCTCAGATGAAAACGACGAAGAAGGAAGAAATGATCGTCGAAATTTTTACTTTCCAAAAAGTATATGTTTCACGGGTTTCGGGAATATTAAATATTGGGTACAGATTTAGTGTAAAAAGATTGTTTTGCCCAAGAAGCTAGAAAAGTCGAGTTTCGGGATTCAGGACGGGAACGGAATCAACATGAAAGTTGAAGGGATTAACAAAATAATTAAATCGGGATAAAACACCAAATCAAAAGAATCTCGAGTAATCCCCCAAGTACACGTAAATCATAAAAAGGAACCTCCAAAGGGCCCCACTAAGTCCGAAGGCACTCAAAATTCCCAAAGCTAGGACAGAGCTATTCTAAACCAGCTAAACCAAAATCCACTAATGTCAAACCCCAACCCAGGATTAACCCTATAGTGTTTGCTTAGTGTGTGCTTAGTCTTGATTGGGTTTAGTTATCGTGGGTTAGAGTGTGATTAGTTTTAGTCATGGTTATAGCTTTGGGGAGCTCGAGAACGTTTAGTGTTTACTAGGCTCACTCAGGAAGGCCTGGGTGTACGTGCAAGCGTGGGAAGATCGTGTTTGATTTTGTGTTAATCGTGATTTTCACCTCATTTGATTGGTTTTATGATTATGTGCAACTTTCGTGTTTAGCCCATTTGTGTTTGTAGCCCAGAAACTCAAGTTTTGGACCAAAAGGGTAAAATAGCCTTTTCACATTCAAATCTGGACACAATTTTCGAGATCCCAAAACCATGTCAAAAATATACTTTTTGGAAACTAGATATTTCAAGGATCGTTTTATCCTTCTTCGTCGACTTCATTTGAGGCCCACAAGACCATGTTTTGACTCATGCAAGATTGGCACTAAGAGGGACCCACTTGTCTAGCACTTAAGCCTTTTTCCCCTCTTCCTTTCCCCATTCCACAAAATTCCTGCAACTTTTTCTTGACCTAGGGCTGAAAACCCCCTTTTTCCCCCCTTCTTCTCTTCTTGAATGCTTGAGCTATTAGTCTCCAAATGAAATTCTAAAACCATCATCTTCTTCCTCTCAAGACAAGCTTTCCATTGATACTATTTTCTTGAAGTCTCTTAGTGGGAAAGATCTCCATTTCCTTCTTCACATCTTGTTTGGGCACCTCTAGGTAAGAGCTTTCAACCACCTCTTCAATAGAGTTCTTTCTACTCCTAAAGATCATGTTTTTCTAACTTGTAGCAACCATTTCGAAATGGGTTGCTTGGTTTCATTTTTGGGTGAGTTTTTGAATGGATTTCATGGGATTTTGTAGTTCTTGGCTTGGATTTTGGTTTGGAGTGCTTGAAGAAGAGTCTTGTTTTCATTTGGCTAAGGCAAGTAATCTATTTAGGTTGTTTATGCATGTGGATCTATGGATTTGTTATTTGGTTTTAATGCCTTGTTTTACTAGGTTTTCATGTTTTGATCTTATTTTAGAGAATGCAAGCATGCCTTATAGCTTTCCAAACTTTCAGATTTCATATCTTTTAATCAAGTCTTGCTTTTGTTGAAGTTTGGATTTGTTTTGATAAGAAAGGGTTTGAAGTATTATGAAATGGGTTTCTAAGTTAATGACTTGTTTAAGTATGAAATATATGCCCAATGTGAGCCTTGCTACATTCATGTATTTAATTTGCTAATTAGGTTGGAAAGATTGTAGAAAAGAAAGGAAGGAAAGGATGGACTAGTGCACTGCAGAATCAGAACTGGGTTCTGATTTCCATAGTTCACGCGGTCGACCGGCCAAGGGGCGCGGTCAACCGGGGACACTGGGTTTGGTCCCAGTTGGATGACCTGCTGCACTGCGGGAATGACTGTTCCTGCAGTTCACGCGGTCAACCGGCTAGGGGGCGCGGTCGACCGGCGACACAGGGTCAGGTTCTCTGGAACCTGACCAAAACACTGTTCATTGAATTAAAGTTACAACTCTGAGTCGACCGGGACTTGGCCGGTTGACCGGGCTCACAGCGTACGCGGTCGACCGGCCAAGGGCCAGGTCGACCGGGCACACTGGAATTTTTCCCCTGTTAAGATGAGTTTTGCCATTTGCATTTTCTTTTAAAATCTGAAAAACTAGGCTATATTAAGAACTTTAAGTAGACATTGTGTGAATGGAACTCCATGCTATGTACTAACTTCGGGGACACCAATCCTTGTATTTTAAACATAGAGTTCCAATCAACCAATGGTCAATGAATAGCCTAAGCATGTACTTGATAAAATTATCGTGTTTTGAGCGTTGATTTAAGACCGCAAGTCATATCGTGTACTCGTTTTGAAATCAAGTTTATAAGCTCGTTCGAAGATGTGTTTCAAGTATAAAATGGGGATCACTTTTATAAGTTGTGAGCATATATATTATGCATTTTGCTAGTCGTGCCTTGTCTTGCCGTGACAAGTGATTTCCCCTTTTATTTTCGATATGTTTGAATCGTGTTTTGCGTGTTTTGTGCATTCATGAACTCAAGTGAACACCACAGAGCTTGGACTACCCTTTTCAGTCTGATCCATTGTCTGGGGGTCCTTAAACATGTGAACTAACTGCAGATTAGTCGTGTATTTATTACACATCATGCGTGTTCGGTTCCGCGGCCGGAATCCCGTATTTGTGGGAATCGTGTCGTGCTATATTATGTATATTCGTGCTTGCCGTGCGTGCTTACTCTTTTCATTATAAATGATAGAGAAAGGATGGGCTCTTTGTGGATTTACGATTCATGATATATATGTTATGCATTCATGTTAGTTGGTTTTTTATTTAGAAAAGTGTTTCGTAAGTATTTGTTTTACGTTCAGTAAAGTATTTCTTTATGTTCTCGATTAAACATTGTTTTACATGCTTTCACTTAAAATGATTTCTTGCCAAACCGTCGTGTTTGATGCTTGTATTTTGGTGACCAGGTGCAGGAGACCATCCCTTTGAGGAGGAGTGCCAGGAGGAGGCTGTTGGGCCTACCTTAGCCCGTGAGTGGCAACCCGACGACGTCATGTAGACGTTTGGACGGGTCATGAGTTTCCGTTGGATCACCTCTTTGGGTTTTTATATACTTTTGGAATTGTATTGGCCTTTGTTGGCCTCTTATTTTGGAAAATGTAATAACTTAATATACTTTGTTAACTTTACAACTTGAATTATTATGGGAATGCCTTGTTAGGTCTTCATTCTGATATTTTAGTCTTGATGACATTATGTTTATATTTTGTCATGACGTGTTAAGATGTGATTTGCCACGCGCTTCCGCATACTTGATCATGTGAGTTAGTGTTCGTTGTTTTTGGAACCCTCACCGCGGGAACCTGTGGGAGGTTTAATCATCTTTCAAATAACCTCATTCATCAACACCATTAAGCCGCGGCCTCGGTCCGGGGTCGCGACAACTAAACAAGTTCAAGATTAACACGCGACTTAATTAGTACTAATCGAGGTCACTCGGGTCGGGGTCTTACAATCACCTTTGACAAAAACTATGGGTTTGCCTCCGTCAACGTAGTGTCATGTGGACAAACATCCGGATCACCAAAGAAGAAGATCGCTACTTCTTTAAAGTTGATAAAAATGACTCAAACGTCCCAAGAGCTGGTTCCTTACCCTACACCAGACGGATAACCCATATGGGTGCATCCTGATCTCCTGGAAGATGAAAACTGGAAGGTTGTCAAAACAAAGCCGACAGCTCAACAGCGAAGGCAAGAGACATCTCCACAAGCTCAAACAGCAGGAGAAAGCTCAGGCAAAACAAGAAGTCTGTGAAAAAGCAGAGACATCCTCTACTGCCTCGCTAGGTGCAATAGAAAAATCTATTCCCGAGACTTCTACAGTGGAAAGAAATTCACTCTTAGTGACTGTTAGATTGTATGGACTCAATCCATCAGATGATGTAATAAATTGATTAATTTCTTTATTTATCAATAATATCATGCTTTCCTTTCATGAGATGAATGGTGTTTTATTACTTAATGCACATGACCGATACATATGACATAATGGTTCATGAGATGAACTGGGTCCCATTAGTATACTAAATGTGATATATGTGTATGGATGAGATCCACACATGGGAGACATGTGTGTCACAAATCTTATACTTAAATATCTTCACAACCGATGATGAGACTGGGCATCTCATCTGATAAGGTTACATCACTTTGATTACTATGAGATAGTGTGATTTGTTTCGATCATCAGAATGTAAGATTCTGGATCACGGTGCTGGTACATTGGATGTATTGAAGGACCATAAGTAGCACCTATGGAATACTGTCTCGAGTTTAATGTTTGCTTTCATAATTCCCTAGCAATAGGCTCTCAATCCTGAGACATTGATGAACTTAAGTTTCTATCTATTCATTTGCTTTGAGTCACCAATGAGTGAGGCCAATTGTAGGTCAACACCTCGGTATCTTGGGTACGTGGTAGTAGGACTGTGGGAAGATCCAATGGTCAAGATGGAATCTATCTACATTATCCCCTTGTGCCAATTCATGGATTTTTCATTAGTAAGTGCGCACCCATCTCGATTAAGAGTTAATTGGATGGTACGGATGAAAACAGTGATTAATTGGGGCTCAAGGATAATAAGATGTGGATTTAAATTGGTGGGACAGTTTTAGTCCAGTTGATCCATGGATATTGATAGAGGGGCCTACTTGTGATAATCGGGAAGTTTAGGGTCTTCATTGTAATTTATTCCTTAGACTGAAGTGCAATTGCATTTATATAGTGGTGTTATTTGCAATTAATTGTGTGCCCGGATTGCACATGAGATGTGGGGTCACGGTGTCCCAGTTGGAGCCATCTTTCTGTGGAATCCCAAGTGGTGCCCACGCTAGCCCAAGTTATTGGAAAGATACTAATCCTACTAGAACTCTAAGATGAAGGAATTAGAAAGTTACTATTTCTATTTGAAGTGAGATTTCTAATAGTGGTAATAGTAAGGTTACTAATTTGTGTGGAAATAAGACTTCTATTTCAATTAGTACAAGAGGAGAGAAGGAGGTTGCTTAAAGCTATAAAAGGAGAAGCAAGGGGGCTAGGACAAACACACTCTTGGATTTCACGCCCAGCCCTCCCTTTTGTGCAAGAGTTGCACATCTCTTCTAGTTCTCTTCTAGTTCCTTGAGTTTCTTGAAAGGTTTTCTCTTGAAGTTTCCACCAGTCTTCTTGAGAAGAGAGATTTGATACGGGACATAGCGTGGAAGACTAAGAGGTCTTGGAGATCCTAAGTTGCTTACAAAGAAAGAGTTTCTTCAACTAGCAAGTCTTCTTCTCCATTAGAGCACAACCAGGCTCCAAAGGTATCATCTGCTTCTCTATCTGTTGTAGATTGTTTTGTTGCATGGTCTTGCTTGTTTTACTGCTGTACATGTGTCGCGACCCCGGACCAAGGCAGCGACTTATGAGATGATTTGTAAGATTTTTTGAAAGATGATTAAACCTCCCACAGGTTCCCGCGGGGAGGGTTCCGAAAATCACAAGGAATAACCAACTCACACGATTAAGTATGCGGAAGCGCGTGGCAAATCACATCTTATTAAATCATGACAGAATATGAACACAATGTCATCAAGACTAAAATATCAAAATGGAGACATAACAAGGCATTCCCATAATAATTCAAGTTACAAAGTTAACAAAGTGTGTTAGGTTATTACAATCCCAAAATAAGAGGCCAACATAGGCCAATACAATACCAAAAGTATATAAAAGCCCAAAAAGTGATCCATCGGAACTCATGACCCGTCCCAACGTCTAGATGACGTCGTCGGGTTGCCACTCATGGGCTAAGGTAGGCTCAACAGCCTCCTCCTGGCACTCCTCCTCAAGGGGATAACCTCCTGCACCTGGTCACCAAAATACAAGCATCAAACACGACGGTTTGGCAAGAAATCATTTTAAGTGAAAGCATGTAAAACATTGTTTAATCGAGAACATAAAGAAATACTTTACTGAACGTAAAACAAATACTTACGAAACACTTTTCTAAATCAAAGACAAACTAACATGAATGCATAACATATATATCATGAAACGTAAATCCACAAAGAGCCCATCCTTTCTCTATCATTTATAATGAAAAGAGTAAGCACGCACGACAAGCACGAATATACATAGTATGACACGACACGATTCCCACAAATACGGGATTCCGGCCGCGGAACCGGACACGCACGATGTGTAATAAATACACGACTAATCTGCAGTTAGTTCACATGTTTAAGGACCCCCAGACAGTGGATCAGACTAAAAAGGGCAGTCCAAGCTCTGTGGTGTTCACTTGAGTTCATGAATGCACAAATCACGCAAAACACGATTCAAACATATCGAAAATAAAAGGGAAAATCACTTGTCACAACACGACAAGGCACGACTAGCAAAATGCATAATATATATGCTCACAACTTACTAAGTGATCCCCATTTAATACTTGAAACACGTCATAGAACGAGCTTAAATACTTGACTTCAAAGCGAGTACACGATATAACTTGCGGTATTAAATCAACGTTCAAAACACGATAATTTCATTAAGTACTTGCTTAGGCTATTCATTGACCCTTATGTGATTGGAACTCTATTATTAAGATAAAAGGATTGGTGTCCCCGAAGTTGGTACATATCATGGAGTTCCATTCACACAATGTCAAGTTAAAGTCCTTAATATAGCCTAGTTTTCAAATTTTAAAAGAATATGTAAATGGGCAAAATCCTCTAAAAAGGGGAAAATTCCAGTTGGGCCGGTCGACCTGGCCCATGGCCGGTCGACCGCGTACACAGTGAGGCCGGTCGACCTGCAGTTGTAAATTTAATTCAGTGTACAGTGTTTGGGTCAGGTTCCAGAGAGCCTGACCCTGTGTCGCCGGTCGACCGCGTCCCCTGGCCGGTCGACCGCGTGAACTGCGGAAACAGTAATTCCCGCAGTACAGCAGGTCATCCAACTGGGACCAAACCCAGTGTGCCCGGTTGACCGCGCCCCTTGGCCGGTCGACCGCGTGAACTGCGGAAACAGAACCCAGTTCTGATTTCTGCAGTCAGTGGTCCATTCATTCCACCCTTCCTTTTCTACATTCTTTCCCACCTGATTAGCAAATTAGATACATGAATGTAACAAGCTAGCTAGGCACACAATGGGGCATTTATTTCAAACTTAAACAAGCCATTAACATAAAAACCCATTTCATAATCCTTCAAACCCATTCTTATCAAAACAAATCCAAACTTCAACAAAAGCAAGGCTTAATTAAAAGTAATGGAATCTGAGAGTTTGGAAAGCTATTTGGCATGCTTGCATTATCTAAAATAAGATCACAACATGAAAGTCTAGTAAAACAAAGCATTATTACAAATGACAAATCCATAAATCCACATGCACAAACAACCTAAATAGATTACTTGCCTTGGCCAATGATAACAAGACTCTTCTTCAAGCACTCCTAACCAAAAGCCAAGCCAAGAACTACAAAAAATCCCATGAAACCCATTCAAAAACTCACCCAAAAATGCAACCAAGCAACCCATTTCGAAATGGGTGCTACAAGTTAGGAAAACATGATCTTTAGGAGTCAAAAGAACTCCATTGAAGAGATGGGTTGGAGCTCTTACCTAGAGGTGCCCAAACAAGAAGTGAGGAAGGAAATGAAGATCTTTCCCAACAAGAAACTTCAAGAAAATGGCATCAATGGAAAGCTTGGCTTGAGAGGAAGAAGATGATGGTTTTAGAATTCCATTTGGAAGCTCCTAGCTCATGCATTCAAGAAGAGAAGAAGAAGGGAAAAAGAGGGTTTTTCAACCTAGGTCAAGAAAGATTGCTAAGATTTGTGGAATGGGGAAAGGGAGAAGGGAAAGTAGCTTAAGTGCTTGTCAAGTGGGTCCCTTGAGTGCAAATCTTGCATGAGTAAAAACATGGTCTTGCGGGCCTCAAATGAAGTCGACGAAGAAGGATAAAACGATCCTTAAAATATCTAGTTTCCGAAAAGTATATTTTTGACATGGTTTTGGGATCTCAAAAATTGTGTCCAGATTTGAGTGTGAAAAAAGGCTATTTTACCCCTTTTTGGCCAAAATTTGAGTTTCTGGGCTACAAACACAAACGGGCTAAACACGAAAGTTGTACAAAATCATAAAACCAATCAAATGAAATGAAAATCACGATTAACACAAAACCAAACGCGATCTTCCCACGCTTGCACGTACACCCAGGCCTTCCTGAGTGTGCCTAGTTAACACTAAACATTCTCGAACTCCCCAAAGCTAAAACTATGACTAAAACTAATCACACTCTAACCTACGATAACTAAACCCGATTAAGACTAAGCACACACTAAGCAAACACTATTGGGTTAGTCCTGGGTTGTGGTTTGACAACATGATAGATGAGTATGAGGGATTGCATCATGTATATGGTTTGTGGCCTTATGGGTACTTGATCCCTGAGTCAAGTGGGTCAAAAGTCTTGAAATCCTATCCACAAGGCCCACCTATTTCCAACAGTGACTTCATGCAGCCTCAACTCTGGAATGAAACTACGCAAGGGGCATCACACTCTTGCAATTCGGTAGTCGGATTCTCCATGAATGGATATGAGTCCAGTGACACCGATGAATGGGAAGAATCCCTTGAAACAGGAGAGTATCTCTTCGATGAAGAATGGGTTCCTGAAACTCACCTTATGCCAGTAATCTGGTATAATCCCTTACAACCACAAGGATCCTAGTCGATGATGAAGAAGATCAAGAGGCTGTCCAAGAAAATGTTGTTCATCCAGCACTCGCTGACGCTCTAGTGGGACCCAACCATCTTGAACCACAAGGAGCAGACGATGAAGGAGATTTGGCTCTCATGCCTAATCTTGAAGAATATGCGAGAATCTTGCAGCGCCTTTGCATAGAACAAGAGCAAGATCTTTGCGATCAAAATCCGGGACCAAAAGTCCTTGAAAATCAACAGGTACCTCCTCCCTCAACTCCTGAAAAAGGAGAAAACTGCTGGATAGATGATCCTCTCACATCCGATGATGAGCCCGACTCCCAACAGTCTACTCTAGGGGGATCTCCTATTAGGGCAACCTGCAATGCGATAGCTCAGGATGATAGTGCCTCTGAAGCATCATCTTCCGACGACACATACTCTTCGACTACACCTGATAGTATATCTTCCGTAGCTACATCTTCTCAGGTGACTTCCACTAAGATATCACTTTCTCAGCCTTCGTCCCCTGAAACTATGACGTCAGAACTCACACCTCTTTCAACCGATCATCTTGAAGAAACTCCAGTCGATGAAGTCCTCTTCAATGAAAACCCGGTCAACTGGTCCCAGATACCCGACCTCATAGGTAATGTCTGGACCGATGAACTACTCAACAAGGAAGAAAAGTTACTGGATGCTGTTCAGGACTTGTTCCCGGAAAATGCTCCATGCAACGTAATTACTGAGGATGGCAACTCTGCTGCAGAGACATCTTCAGTAAATAAGAAGGATCAACCCCTTGATCCTGAGAGTGATCTTCCAAAAGAAGACCCTTCTTAAGAAGCACTTAAAGTTGGTAGAGGTACCCGCTCTGGCCGGGATTACCACAAAAATTACAACCAACCTTCTTCTTCTTATGTAAATCTTTTGACAAAAGATGTTGTAAACATCCCAAATGGCAACAATAATGAAAATGCAGGCCCGAAGGAGGCTTTCAAGTACAACTTGATTGAGCACTTCAAACACATACCTGCACAACTGCACATCCTTAACTTATTACGAATGTCTCCACAAACTCGTGATAGTCTCATCTTAGAGCTGCAAAGGCTGAATGTGGATGTTGATAAACACGCCGCACAAGTCTTGCAAATTGAAATGGACTATAGGGTCAAAAAATCAAGCACTTCCTCAAAGGGAGAAAAGAAGAAAACTGAGGGAGCAAGCATTGAATGCCTCTCGGTCCAAAAAGCAGCAAGTGCAACAATTGCCTTTGATAAGGATGACCTCCTGCTAGGCGAGATAAAGCACAACCGACCCTTGTACTTCACATGGTACGTCAAAGAAATGCCGATTCACAGAGTCCAGATCGACCCAGGTTCTGCACTCAACTTCATCTCTACTTCGGCACTCGAAGAGCTGGGTATTCCACCTAGCAAGCTAAGTCACACATCTGTATCGATCTTTGGATATAATGGGAGCACTCAAAGGCCTATCGGCAAAATCAGGTTCAAATTGCAAACCGGTGATCTTATCTTTGAAGTCACTGTATACGCAATAAGGACCCCTTCATGAGCTCATCAATGCTCATAAACCACCCCATGGCTACCAAAAGCTTATAAAAAGGGGTCATTCCAAAAAGAAATCCAAGAAGAAATCCGGAGGTAGAAATCCAGAAATCAGAAAGAGATCCAAAGAAGCCCTGTTACTCTGAAGAAACTCTTTTGCAGCAAGCACTACAAGGTGATTGAAGTCCCTTGGGGGGCACTCCCCCCAAGGCAAAGCTCTCTCTCTTCTCCTATTCAACATGGCCTAGACGCGGCTTTTCAGCCCATCTATTCGATTTTTTATGAGATATAGGACCTCCCCTTGGTCTTTATCTTTTAAAAAATTGAAGTCCAAGCCAAGCCAAGAATCAAAGCATCATACGTTCTCATCTGCATGGACGATGGCAAAGCCCATACATGACTTGCGACCGTCGATCTGAACGTGTCCCCGCAATCTCCTGAGAAGTCAGAATTCATTTTCTTACTTTTCTATTGTATTTTGAATTTCTTTTAAATAGACAAAAAAAAATCACAATTCTTGTCTTTCATTATTGATGAGATTTGTAAATCACCTTTCACGGCAAAATCGCCTTTCACGGCACAAAAATCGCCTTTCACGACAAACAAAACAAAATCGCCTCTTATGGCATTAAAAAAAAACTTGTCTCTTTTCTTTAATATATTTGCAATGGAAAGTTAGAAAAAAATTGATTTCCTTTCTATTTGTGAAGGTGAATCTTCGGATCACCATTTCTAAATTCTAAGTAGAATAGAAAATCTGGCATACCCGTACAAAAAAATGTTGATACCCGCCTTTTCTATTTTTCCCACCATTCGGCCTTTCGGCAGCCCCGGGGACGGATGAGAGAGGAGAGGAAAAAATCGGGTCCATCAGTGTCATTCAGCAACTGCTTGGTGTGTGTTAAGAGGAGGGAAAATCCTTCTTTGACACACTGTGATTTGCATGTTTTCCTCTTCTTGGATTGCCATAGACGCTGCAAGTCCAACCAGGGCATCTGCACGGGTGTTTTCACCTCTGGGGATGTGGCTTATTTGACAGATGTCAAACTTTTGCCGAAGTGATTGTGACTTATTGTAGTAAGGCAACAAATCGAGCTTCTTGACTTCAAATTTCTGATCCATTTGGTTCACGATCAGCTGAGAGTCCCCAAAAGCTTCCAACATGGTGGTGCCAGATTCAAGGGCGAGTTCCAATCCTACAATTAGGGCTTGGTACTCAGCCGCATTGTTTGAACATGGTTCCAATAGCGAGAAAGCATACGGAATCTTATTTTTTTTGGGACTAACAAAGAGAATGCCAATTCTCGATATTTGCTTTCCTTTTTCATTTGTCCTGGCCGCGACGTCAAAGTACATGTCCCAGGAAGCATTCGATAAGGAAGTTTCCACGTTGTAGACAGGTTCGTCTGGGAGATCATCCCTGAGTGGAGAACCTTTGGGCAATGGATGCTCTGCGAGAAAGTCTACCAAAGCTTGGCCGTTGATTAACTTTTGTGGTACATACCTAATATCAAACTACGATAGAAGGATGGACCATTTTGCCAGTCGGGCATTGAGAGAACATGCTTTTGTGACAAGGACCTTTAAGAGATTGATCCTCGAAATCAGGTAGACTGTGTTGGAAAGAAGGTAGTGACGTAGCTTTTGTACTGCGAACATCACTGCAAGGCATTCTTTTTCAATTGGAGAGTAGCGATGCTCTGCACCTACCAACATGCGGCTAAGGTAATATAGAACAACTTCTTTTCCCTCGTCGTTCTTTGTGCAAGTAGAGCGCCCAGAGAATGGTCGAGAGCTCTTATGTATAAGATGAATGGTCTTCCAGCTGTAGGGGCAGCCAACACTGGGGGTTTGGTAGGGTATGTTTTGATGTCTTGAAACGCAGCTTCTCATTTAACATCCTGAACAAAATTTACACCTTTCTTCATTAGGCAAGAGAATGGGAGGCACTTCCCTGATAGATTGGAGATGAACCGTCGGATGTATGCCAACCTTCCTTGAAACCCTTTTAGTTCTCTTAGGGTCCTTGGAGGTGGCATTTCTAGGATAGCCTTGACTTTGGTGGGGTCAAGTTCTATACTGGCTTTCTGAACTATGAATCCGAGAAACTTACCCGATGAAACACCGAAGAAGCATTTTCGTGGATTCATCAGCATTTTGTATTTGCAAAGTCGGAGGAAGACTTCTCGAAGATCTTTGAGGTGGTCTTCTTTTCTTCTGCTTTTGACGGCGAGGTCATCAACATAACATTCGACAGTCTTGTGTTGCATACCTTGGAATGTTTTCATCATAGCCCTCTGATATGTTGCACCGGCATATTTCAGACCGAATGGCATGACAGTGTAGCAATACACACCAAATGGAGTCCGAAATGATGTATGTCTTTCATCTTCAGGATGCATTTTTATCTGATTATAGCCAGAGAATCCATCAATGAGTGTCATTCACTCAAACCCACACGTGTTGTCAACCATCACCTCTGGTATGGGGAGCGAGAACTCATCTTTGGGGCATGTTGAATTTTGAAGAGAGTTTGATGTTTGAAGTATGATTTTGTGTTGGAATTATTGTCAACACATTGTCACACAAGTATAACAAAGAATGCCTCAGCTCGGTACCGAATGCCTCAGCTCGATCGAATGCCTCAGCTCGGCACCAAATGCCTCAGCTCGGTACCGAATGCCTCAGCTCGACCGAATGCCTCAGCTCGGTTACGAAAACAAGGAAGACATGAGCTCGGTAACAAGGAAGACATGAAGAGCTCGGTAGCAAGGAAGAGATGAAGAGCTCGGACATATCGCTGAGCTCGGCCATGAAACTGAGCTCGGTAAAAGCATTGACAACTCAGCTCGGCGAAGCACAGAGCTCAAAGAAGGGTCAAGCGCAGAGCTCGTTCAAGCACTGAGGTCGGTCAAGCGCGGAGCTCAAAACAGAAACTTGCGCTAGAAAAAACAGGGGATCTCTTCCAATCCTTGAAGGAGTTCTCAAAACAGAAACTTGCATGAGAAAAAACAGGGATCTCTTCTAATCCTTGTAGGAGTTTCCAAAACCTCTCCTAGCCTATTTGCAATCACGAATTAGGGTTGGCAAATCCTATAAAAAGGCATGCTAGGGATCTTTGAATATACACACAGAAAGAGAAAGATTTGTGAGGGTGTGTGAGCTTGCAAGGAGATACTGCTGTGATTCTTTTACAGCAAGTCAAGAAGAAACTCTGCATCAAGAAGATGGTTCTTCATCAGTAGTTCCTTTAGATAAGTATTTGTCAATTCATGTTTATTAAAATCTGATTGGTATGGGATTGAGAGTGAGAGTTTGTAGAAAGGAATTTCTATAAAGGGTTCTTCTCTAATCATTGTAAAATATCAAGTGGGTGCTTGGTATTGGGGTTTGGTGATCCCGTCTGTTGGTGCAGACGAATTGTAAAGGGAGTTGTTGCTTCCTAGATAGTGGGTGCTATCTGAGTCAGGGGTGGGTGCTCCTTGAAGTTGAAGCTTCAGAACTATTCAGTGCAATACATACTAAGACCAGCCTCGGATTGGTGTCCGAGTAGTCGTTGCACCGTGGACGTAGCATTTGGGTGAACCACGTTAAAACCTTGTGTTCCTGTGGTTGCTTGCTTATTGTTTTACTGCTTTGATTATTTGGACTCATTTATATCCAATTAAAAAGTATTGAGACATCACTGATTCACCCCCCCCCCCCCCGCCTCTCAGTGATCGGGTGATTCTAACAATTAGTATCAGAGCGAGGTTCCTTTAGTAAGCATTAACACGCTGAGGGTGATCTTTAAACGAATCACATGGGATCCAATATTGGGAACACGAAAGCACCATTGTTTGATGGTACTAACTACTCCTTCTGGAAGCTAAGGATGCAGGCTTACATTAAGTCGCTTGGCTATGATGTTTGGGAGGCTGTAAAAGTTGGCTACAACACTTCTATCACACCCACTGATGCTGCAATAAAGAAGCTAGCAGACAACGACTCCAAGGCACAGAACGCTCTCTATAGCGGCCTTGTCGACAGTGAGCTTGTCAAAGTCATGACATGCAAGACCGCAAAAGAAGTTTGGAACAAGTTGCAAAATATTCATGAAGGTGATGACAAAATCAAGGAGCGAAGTTGCAGACTCATCGCCCACAATTCGAGTCTCTTCGCATGGAGGAAAGCGAGAACGTTGACTCCTATATGCTGCGGGTCAATGAAGTCATCAACGCCATCTGCGGACTGAGGGAGGAAATCAAAGAACCCCGGTTCGATTCAAAAGTCTCTGCCATTGAAGAAGCTAAGGACCTGAATATGTTTTCCATGGAAGAGCTGCATGGATCACTTACTGCCTATGAGATGCGCATAGGCAAGACATCCTCATCTGATAGAGAAGCGGCCTTCAAGGTACAAAAAAAGGAAAAAGAGGTTGCTGATCATGATGGTGATTCTGATGATGATGAGCTTGAGGCTCAATTTGTAAGAAAGTTGAAAAAGGGCAGCAAAGGCAAGTACAAAGGGAAGCTACCCTTTAAGTGCTTCAACTGTGGAGGTGTTGGCCACTTTGCAGCGAAGTGTCCGCTTAAGGATAATGACAACAACTCTAATTCTGATAAGGGTCAATGGAAGAAAAGCTACAGCAAAAAGAGTAAGACCAAAAGCTTCATCAGCCAGTACACCGACAACGCGTCTTAAAGTTTAGACGATGACCACTCAACTGAGTCCACTGAAGCTCTCTTCATGGTCATTGTTGAAGAGGAATAGGAGCAAGAACTAGAAGCTGAGGAAGATGAGGCGGAGGTCAATCTTGAAGGAGAACTTATAGCCGCACTTGAAGAACTGAGCTTGGAGCGAAAGTCCGGTAAGAAAAATCTAAAACTCCTCCAAGAATTTGAAAGCACCGCTGCTGTTTTAAGAACTCAAGTAGAAGAATTTAAGAGGACCATAGAAGTCCTAGAAAACCAAATAGTACCAAAACTGAGGAGATTGTGAAACTTGAGAATGAAATCCTTGGAACAAGGGCTGAAAATATAAAACTTAATCAAAAGCTCAAAGTGCTCCAAGCGATCGATGGAACAATGAAGCTAAAAAACCTGTTGAAAGTTCAAAGGCTTCCCCACATCAGATTCGGTCTAGGATTTAAAACCGGAGAATCCTCCAAGGTTCCACCTCCTGAAAAGACAACAGCGCCCCCTAAGTTTGTGAAACAATCTACTGTACCTCCTAAGGTTGTGAAGCCCCAAGCCCAGCCTAGGAAAGAGACTATACGTGTGAAGAGGTTTGTGAAGTCTAACCAACCATCCAAGAAACAAAGAAAGTTCAGTTTTTATGGTTATTGTTTCCATTGTAATAAATTTGGAAATAAAACAGTTGAATGTAGACTTTATGTTAAACCTAGTATGACTGTAACTAGGAACCCTTTCTCAGTCCTAAGTAGCCACAAAATTGAGTGCCATAAATGTTATAATTATGGACACTTGGCTAGGGACTGTAGATTGTATATTGCTAACCAATTTCAGGTTGAGAAGGAACCCAAATTGGTTAAGGTCTGGAGGGTGAAGAAAAGGGCAGAAAAACCCAAGGAATCCTTCATTGTGCAAACAACATTCAATGCACGAAAGAAGGCAGCACCGTGGATCCTTGATAGTGGTTGTTCCAACCATATGACCGGTGATAAGGAGAAGTTCACAAAGCTACAGCAGTTCGAAGGTGGCTCTATAAAATTCGGTAACAATGACGACGCCAAAATCTGTGGAAAAGGCGTGGTTCAGCTGAAAGAAGGAAAGATCAGTTCTGAAGAAGTGATGTACGTGTCTGGACTTAGACACAACCTTCTAAGCGTAAGTCAAATCTATGACAAAGGTCATGAGGTCACCTTCACAAAGAATGGCTTTGCTATCAAGAAGAGAAGCAGTGGCAAAACAGTAGCTATAGGGTCAAGAACATATGGAAATCCATACACCTTGTCTGATGGGTCGGAGAGAACTTACTTGATGAGCCAAACGGAGGAAAGCTGGTTGTGGCACAAGCGCCTCGGGCATCTAAACTTCGACAATCTGTCAAAGATTTGCAACACAAAGGCGGTGAGAGGTATGTCTACGATAAAGAAGCCTTCCAACCCTATTTGCAATTCTTGTCAAAAGGGAAAGCAAACGAGGGTGGTATTCAAGACAAAGGAGCATCACACGAAGAAACCTCTTGAGCTTGTGCACACTGATCTCTGCGGACCAATGCGAACAAAAAGCACCAACGGAGATAAGTATTTCATGCTGTGCATTGATGATTATACTAGAATGACATGCGTTTTATTTTTAAAACATAAACATCAAGCACTTGATCGGTTCAAAGTATTTAAAGCACAGGTTGAAAACATGCTAGGGAAGAAGATCAAGACGTTAAGGTCTGACCATGGAGGCGAATTCACATCTGAAGAATTCACCAAGTTCTGCGAGCATCATGGTATTCAACGGCAATACTCAGCCCCTAGAACTCCACAACAGAACAGAGTTGTTGAACGCAAAAACCGCACCGTGCAGGAAATAGCACGCACTATGTTGGTTGAGAGCAAACTGGCTGACATATATTGGAAGGAAGCAGTCCATATTGCAGTATACATTCAGAATCGATGCATGATCAGGCGACATGAAGACAAAACACCATATGAATTGTGGTTTGGACGGAAACCTTCAGTTAAGCACTTCAAGATATTTGGCAGCAAGTGCTTCATCAAGCGACTTGAACAGAATCTGGGAAAATTTGAAGAAAGGGCTGATGAAGGTATATTTCTGGGTTACTCCTCCACTAGCAAGGCATATAGGTGTCTTAACATAAGGACCAGAAAAATTATAGAAAGTGCTGATGTTAGAATTGACGAACATTATGAACCAATGAATGTTACTCACAATGACAGTCCAGTTTATGAGGACTTGAGTGAGATCGATGATGAAATGGCTGAACCTAATGATTCTGAGAAATCAAAGGATGACTCAGAAAATGCTACTCCTAGAAAGCACAACACTTAGGTCGAACAACACCCCAAGGACCAAATAATTGGAAATCCTAAGGCTGGTGTTTAAACTAGACATAGTGTGGCGAACACTTTTTCACTAGTATCAATGGTTGAACCCAAGATAGTGGCTGAAGCAAGCCTTGATGAAAATTGGTTAAAGGCTATGCATGAGGAGTTAGAGCAAATAGAGAAGAACTCCACTTGGGATTTAGTCCCTAAACCTGTTGATAAGAATATCATAGGTACTAAATGGGTCTTTAGAAATAAGCTGAATGAAGATGGTTAAGTTGTGAGAAACAAAGCAAGGTTAGTTTGTAAAGGCTATGCTCAAATTGAAGGCATAGATTTTGAAGAGACCTTTGCACCGGTGGATCGTCTGGAAGCTATTCGTATGTTTCTTGCATTGGCTGCATACAAAGAGTTCAGAGTCTTTCAAATGATGTGAAGTCGGCTTTCTTGAATGGGCTACTTGAGGAAGAGGTTTACATTGAGCAATCAGACGGTTTTTTCATTAACAACAGTTCAGACTGTTGGGATTTGTGTATGCCCTAAAGCCCACTGACAGTACTCACATCTCTGTTACTGGATATTTACTGGTTATTTATTAAAATTATTCTTCTCTCTTACTGCATGTATATATGTATATTTGTGTAAGGTCCATTGTTTCTAGTAAATGAATTCGGTGTGTAGTGGCTACACACAGACAGGTATGAGTCATGGACACTTGAAATAAAAAACTGGTTCATAACTGAGAGATGGAGTTGGGCACTTCATCTTGGTATAAGTTATAGTGAGATACTCTCCTGTATTCAGGGTGACTTAGTCATGGGAGGCTTTTCTAGATTTATCTCATTAGTGCATGTGTCATGCATTGAAGAGGACCATTGTAGGTGTGATCTCTAAAATAGTACTATCACTGAGAGAGATCAAGTCACCTTATGCTACTGAGTGACCAGTGCTCTTAATCTTGAGCATATGTGGATGAACTGACGAAGTCGAGTTCTTGTGCTTTAATTCACTATGGGTGAGATCCTGTTCATGGGTCGACAGCTCTGTGTTTTAGGTACTCGGGCTTGATTAGTTGAGACGTGCAGATGCAATAAAGAATCTATGCCATCTTGTGATGGAGTGATCGTCCCCTTAGAATTATCCAATTGATCATCAAAATCTAAGATCTTAGTATATGGATGTTCCATATGGATATTTGTCACGCCCCCGGACCGAGGCCCTGATAATCAAGTCCTTAATCCGGGGGTCGCGGCGCGACGAACTAGAAAATTTCGCCCGCACGCGCTAATTATTTCCCCACAGGATTCCGCGGTGAGGATCCCAAACGATCCATCACAACCAAAAAATTAATTTCACATCAAAATAATGTTATGCGGAAGCATGTAGCAAAATAAAACTCCATATAAAACAAGATGAATGTACAAGTTCGATATCAAAAGAGAAATATATTCATAGCATAACCAACGTTAATTACAGTTGTGAGGACAAAAGTAGCTTAAAATTATACAACCCTGACAAAGCCAACAAAGGCTATAAACAAAATTCCCAAAAAATAACTATCTGCCACTTCCCCAAAAGATGTTATCGATGCCCCAAACCAAATGTGACATCTACATGACATCATTCGGTTGCCACTTGGGCTCCACCTGAGGCCCTACTGCTGCCTCCTGCGTGCACTCCGCCTCAAAGGCTGTGGGTCCGACATCTGACACCAAACAAGAGAAGTATCAGACACGACGGTCTGGCAGGTGAATAAAACAGATATGATATACAAGTTATGAACATCATGTTTAAAATCATAAGGATGCTGGTAAAAACAAATCATACATAAGGAATAAATCAAATGAATTATTTCAGTGCAAATAAATGGATTTTTCATAATTTAAATATCTCAAACTAACTGACAAATAATCAAAATATTGGCAAACCACATTTAGCTAAATTCTCCTATTACTGAAGTAATAAGAGCACACAGACAGAAATCGTTGCCACTAGTCGTGGGACCGAAAAACAGAACCGTTGCCATGGCCGGACAAACAGACAAAATCCAAACTGCAGTTGGCAAATAGTTTTAAAGATTCCAAGCCGGGTGATCAGCTCAACAAGGTAACCTAAGCTTAGTGGTGCCGATTCAAATCCAAAACGATATAATTCAAACCATTAAACACAATTCAAACCTGATAAAAGGACTACTCTTTATCAAAATAAACAGACAAATTCAGAACAAATCAGATGAGTAGCCTTTTTATTGTTTTTCAAACATGACAAATTAACCAGCTTTGTTTCAAACGAATTTATGAGAAAACATAAACCTTCTCTAACTTAAAATGAGATGGTTTGGATGATTGATAAGGTTTGATGGGCTTACCGAGGCCGTTTCAATACACACTTAGTGTCTTTATGTCGGTTTATGAGCAAAGAAATTGGTGTCTCTGAAGGTCACCGACAATTGAGGACATAAAGTATACATTAAGACTAATAGAAAATTCCCGGGTAAGTTTCATTCTTTTCCAAACTTTCTCTATAGTTTGAATCAAATAAAAATGATTCGGGCTCAAATTCTTAATTCCCGATACTTAATAAGTCATTAGGGAATTTTCATACTCGAACCGGGCTCAAAACTAGCCTAAACAGCCCAAAAATCCATCAAAACTAGCATAAACAGCCCAAAAATCCATGCAGGAAATGACCCAGGCCCTGACCCAGGCCTAGCTCGAGCGGGCCCAGTTCGCTCGAGCGGGCTGTGACAGAAGTCGGGCCCGCTCAAGCAGGCCCAGGTGCGCTCGAGCGGGCTGGGCCTCTGTCCAGCCCGTGGACAGTCAGCTGGGAGCTGACTGTCTCTCTCCTCTTTTGGTGCAAATTTTCCTTCTTTTCACCCAATGGATCCTTACTACTCCCAGCAACATGTAAAGTCTTACTAACTCCATCAAACTCCCTTCAATCATTCATCACATATCAAATAGAAACTCCATCAAACTCCCTTCAATCATTCATCACATATCAAATAGAATCAAACTCCCTTCAATCATTCATCACATATCAAATAGAAAGAAAACATAGTAGCAAAAATTCAAGAGCATGAACTAAAGATTTCCAATTGAATTTCCATCCTGGCCAAAAACAGAATTTGAAATCTCTACAATCAAATGCAACTTATAATAAGTCACCTTAAACATAATCTGAACCAATTCATTGAAGTTAAAATCCTTCCCAAATCTAAGAAATTAAATCCACCAAACATAAGAAAAAGTTTACTTCATATGCATGCATTCCAATCTAATTTATTCACTTGCCTGGAACAAATTGGGTCACAAACCACTCTAAGATCTCTCAAACTCAGCAACTCCAATCTACACAAAAGAATCCAAAGAAAACACACTAAAAATCCACAAAATTTTGGAAATCAAGGAAGCTTTTCATGAAGGCTCTTGCATGTATGATAAAACAATCCTAAAGGGTCTAGAAAATCCAAAATTTCAAGAAGGAAGCCATTGCTAACTTTTGAAGAACTCTAGGCAAGAAGAAGAGCTTGGAGAAGATGATGAACTCAGCCAAAATCCCTTAAAATTTGTATCAATGGCAAGCTAGAGGTGAGGAGAAGAGAATGGTGAAATTTGTTTACCAATTTGGGTTCATTTGCAAGACATGCAAAGGAGGGGAGTGTTAGATTGTATGGACTCAATCCATCATATGATGTAATAAACTGATTAATTTCTTTATTTATCAATAATATCATGCTTTCCTTTCATGAGATAAATGGTGTTTTACTACTTAATGCACATGACCAATACATATGACATAAATGGTTCATGAGATGAACCGGGTCCCATTAGTATATTAGATGTGATATATATGTATGGATGAGATCCACACACAGGAGACATTTGTCACAAATCTTATACTTAAACTTCTTCACAACCGGTGATGAGACTGGGCATCTTATCTGATAAGGTTGCAGCGCTTTGATCACTATAAGATAGTGTGATTTATCTCGATCATCAGAATGTAAGATTCTGGACCACGGTGCTGGTACATTAGATGTATTGAAGGACCATGAGATGCACCTTATGGAATACTGTCTCAAGTTTAAGGTTTGCTCTCATAATTCCCTAACAATAGGCTCTCAATCCTTAGACATTGATGAACTCAAGTTTCTATCTATTCATTTGCTTTGAGTCACCAATGAGTGAGGCCAACTGTAGGTCAACACCTCGGTGTCTTGGGTACGTGGTAGTAGGACTGTGGGAACATCCAATGGTCAAGATGGAATCTATTTATATTATCCCCTTGTGCCAATTAATGGATTTATCATTAGTAAGTGCGCACCCATCTCGATTAAGAGTTAATTGGATGGTACTGATGATCACTGTGATTAATTGGGGCTCAAGGATAGTAAGATGTGGATTTAAATTGGCGGGACAGTCTTAGTCCAGTTAATCCATGGATATTGATAGAGGGGCTTAATTGTGGTAATCGGGAAGTTTAGGGTCTTCATTGTAATTTATTCCTAAGACTGGAGTGCAATTGCATTTATATAGTGGTGTTATTTGCAATTAACTGTGGGCCCGGATTGCACATGAGATGTAGGGTCATGTGTCCCAGTTGGAGCCAGCTTTCTATGGATTCCCTAGTGGTCCCCACGCTAGCCCAAATTATTGGAAAGATACTAATCCTACTAGAACTCTAAGATGAAGGAATTATGAAGTTACTATTTCTATTTGAAGTTGGACTTCTAATAGTGGTAATAGTAAGGTTACTATTTTGTGTAGAAGTAAGACTTCTATTTCAATTAGTACAAGAGAGGGAGGTTGCTTAATGCTATAAAAGGAGTAACAAAGGGCTGGGATAGATACAATCCTTGAAAAACGTCCAGCCCCCTTTGTGCAAGAGTTGCACATACTTCTCTTCTCCTTCTAGTTCTCTTCTAGTTTCGTTTAGAGCTTCTAGCTGTTTTCTGTAGGAGATCCCACCCATCTCCTATAGAGAAGAGATCTGGTACGGGTCATAGCGTGGAAGGCTAAGAGGGCTTGGAGATTCAAAGTTGTTTTCTTCTCCATCAAAGCACAACCGGACAACAAAGGTATAATCTGCTTCTCTATCTTTTGTAGATTATATTTGCATGGTGTTGCTTGTATTAATGTTGTACATGGTATATGAGTATGAGGGATTGCATCTTGGATATGGTTAATGGCCTTATGGGCGTTTGATCCCTGATTCAAGTGGGTCAAAAGTTTTGAAATCGCATCCACGAGGCCCACCTATTTCCAACAGGGAGATGAGAGAAAAGAGAGAAACTCTCTTAGGTAAGTTGCAGGAAAACTGAATGAAGAAGAAGGAAGAAAAGATAAAACGTGGGTTTTGAAATGTTTAAATGGGTTGTGGGCCCCAATGGCCCTGAAAACTTCACATAGCTGGGTCTATCATTTATGGTTTCCAAATGAAGTTGACGAAGAAGGGAAAAATGATCGTTGAAAAATCTAGTTTTCAAAAAGTATATTTTCCTCATGGTTTTCAAATTTCAAAATTTATGCACAGATTTGGGTGTGAAAAGACTGTTTTGCCCCTTTTTCTCGAAAAGCGCGATTACTGAGGTTCGAATGCAAACGGAACAAACAGAAAAGTTACTGGGATCAAAATATCAAATCCAAAAATGTCGAAATCCATATTTTCCAAAAATCAAATAAATCCAATAACTAGAATTCCCACACTAACACGCGTCTTACGGGTCACCCCGGGCCCGTTCAAACCGAACACTACGCACTCCAAATTCCCCAAAGCTATTCAAAATTCTAATCCAACTAAAAACTCAAGTTAATCGTCCTCTAATCCCTCTTAGTGACTAATCACAATTAAAATAACAATAAATTATACTAAACCTGGGTCGGGGTCTGACAATATTAAACTTGTGGGTCGCTCCCTGGACCAAGAGAATAATATTCGGATGATGATTAAGTCAAGGATATGAAGTTCTAAGGTTGAGATATAATCGAGAAGGTTGATAGTACATCGGATAACCTGACTTGATTATGGATGTTACATAGAGGGGCATTTCGGTCATTTCACTTAGTAGGTCGAAGACTAATGTCATTCCCTGACGAGCTTAATTCATATTTAATATTTGTCTTTGGAGTGCAACCATAACTCTTTAGTGGAATGAGTTAGGGTTAAAATGATCTTAATGCTGCTATGGGGTTAGTTGGACATTTTGGTCATTTTGGGAGCCAAGGGCAAATATGTCTTTTGGTCCCTTCTCTAGCCACTTTCCTATATTGGCATGGTTTCCTAATTTGTTTAGATGATATGTGGTTGAATTATTTTTGTGGAAAAATAATTTTGAGTTTAAATTCAAATAGGCCTTTCATGGCATACATGAATTTTTCTCTAGCTAAATTATTGACTTGTGGGCCATGGTGTGTTTATCTATCATGTGGGCCAGCCATAAAGGGGGTCCCTTGTGTGAGGTTTCCAATCTTTAGTAAGTATCTTTACTTGGAAGGTTGGACTCCTCATTGGGTAAGGATTCCTATAGTAAAAGTTTCCTAATTGTTTTAGAAACTAATATTAGAAGGTGTTGCACACCTAAGGTAGCTGGTTGGTAATTTTATGGGATGGTCCTCTTAGTTTCCTATTTCTAATTGGAGAGAACTTAGAGGGAAAGATGCCATCCATAAATATCTCCCTATTGGACGTCCAAGGGTGTGTGAGAAAAAGATTTGAGGTGCAAAGAAACCCTAGGGCGTGCAACAAGAAGAAAAAAACCATTGGCTGCCCACACCCTTGTTTCCACGCCCATTATTGTTTTCTTCTTTCTTCCTTGAAGTGAGAAAATCTAGTCTGGGTCTTTCCACATAATATAGTTCAGAAAACCTCTCAAGGATTCCATAGTTTGATCCCACAATCATAGCCAATCAGATTGGGTTGTGGAATAGAGGAGAAGATCAAAAGGAATGTTACTGCAGAAAATTCCAGCAACTTGTCTTGCTAATTGCAGGCTTATAATCAGCCCTTTTGGAACCTTGGTTTCAGAGATTTGAAGTCTTCATATCAGCAAGGTATTAGTCCTTTTTCATCTCCTTTTATTTTACACTTGTTGATCATGATTTCATGGCGTGATTATGCGATTTTGTGGCTGATTTCCGCTGTCCAGATCAGATTTCAGCAATCTGGTTTTGCTGATCCAAAGAAAAATCAGCCATGGACGTCCCTTCTCAAGGGAGTTCAGATCTGAATCGCATAAACTTTCACATACCTGGTGTGCAAGTTGAACAAGGCTCTTTATGGACTTAAATAAGCACCGAGGGCATGGTATGCACGACTGGATAGTTATCTTCGCAAGATTGGCTTCAGCAAAGGTCTAGTTGACAGCAACCTCTATGTCAAAACAGAGCAAAACAAACAGCTGGTTGTCATAGTTTATGTCGATGACATTATCTTTGGCGGCAATGACGAAGAGTTGTGCAGAACTTTCGCTGAAGAGATGAAGTGTGAATTTGAGATGTCCATGCTTGGAGAGCTGAGTTTCTTCCTTGGTCTCCAAGTGCAGCAGCTGAAGCATGGTATCTTCATATCACAATTGAAGTACATCAAAGAGATGCTGAAACGGTTCAACATGGATGACAGCAAGCTAGTGAGCACGCCTATGTCCACGAACACAAAGCTAAGCAAAGATGACAAGGCTCCATCAGTTGATCACACCACTTACCGATCAATGATAGGGAGCTTCCTCTATTTGACGGCTACAAGACCAAACATTCTACAGGCCGTATGTATGGTGGCGAGATTTCAGGCATCACCAACGGAGGAGCACCTTACAGCAGTGAAGAGGATATTTCGGTATCTCAAGGGTACCTTGGAGCTTGGCATATGGTATCCCAAAGGTAAATCATTCACTCTCATTGCATATTCTGATGCTGATTGGGCTGGATGTGTAGATGACCGCAAAAGCACAAGCGGAGGTGCATTCTTCCTCGGTGAAAACTTGGTGGCTTGGCACAGTAAAAAATAGGATTCGGTATCTCTTTCTACATCGGAAGCAGAGTACATAGCAGCAGCAACTTGTTGTACCCAAGTCCTATGGATGCGTCAAATGCTCTCAAATCTTGGTGTTCAGACGAGAGATCCTACGCCAATCTTATGCGACAACACAAGTGTCATTCATATCTCCAAGAACCCTGTCCAGCACTCCCGCACAAAGCATATTGCCATACGCTATCACTTTCTCAAAAGAAAAGGTTGCTGACGGTGAGGTAAAATTGGAATATGTTCCAACCACTGAACAAGTGGCTGATGTCTTCACAAAGCCTCTACCAAAGGAAGTCTTCGAGTATCTTCGTAAGAAATTGGGAGTTACTTACTCTCCCAAGCATTAGGAGACCTTCTTGTTAGGGGGAGCACGTATTATTGCTATTCCTTTTGCTCCTAAGCAAGTTCCTTTGAGATCGTTGTCAAAGGGGGAGATTAAATTGTAAGAACATGTTGTTCAGGGGGAGTCTGTAAGTTTTAAGGGGTGATTGGTTGAAGTGAAATTAGAAGCTTCCAAGAAGAATTGCTACAGTAGTTCAGAACAAAACAGAAACTTGTTTGCAAGATCGATTGATGGTTAACATGTTCCAAGTGTTGCCAACAATTCCAAAGGGGGAGATTGTTGGATTTTGAAGAGAGTTTGATGTTTGAAGTATGATTTTGTGTTGGAATTATTGTCAACACATTGTCACACAAGTATAATAAAGAATGCCTCAGCTCGGTACTGAATGCCTCAGCTCGACCGAATGCCTCAGCTCGGCACCGAATGCCTTAGCTCGACCGAATGCCTCAGCTCGGTTACGAAAACAAGGAAGACATGAGCTCGATAACAAGGAAGACATGAAGAGCTCGGTAGCAAGGAAGACATGAAGAGCTCGGACATATCGCTGAGCTCGGCCATGAAACTGAGCTCGGTAAAAGCGTTGACAGCTCAGCTCGGCGAAGCACAGAGCTCAAAGAAGGGTCAAGCGCAGAGCTCGTTCAAGCACTGAGGTCGGTAAAGCGCGGAGCTCAAAACAGAAACTTGCGCGAGAAAAAATAGGGGATCTCTTTCAATCCTTGAAGGAGTTCTCAAAACAGAAACTTGCGCGAGAAAAAACAGGGATCTCTTCTAATCCTTGTAAGAGTTTCCAAAACCTCTCCTAGCCTATTTGCAATCACGAATTAGGGTTGGCAAATCCTATAAAAAGGCATGCTAGGGATCTTTGAATATACACACAGAAAGAGAAAGATTTGTGAGGGTGTGTGAGCTTGCAAGGAGATACTGCTGTGATTCTTTTACAGCAAGTCAAGAAGAAACTCTGCATCAAGAAGATGGTTCTTCATCAGTAGTTTCTTTAGATAAGTATTTGTCAATTCATGTTTATTAAAATCTGATTTGTATGGGATTGAGAGTGAGAGTTTGTATAAAGGAATTTCTGTAAAGGGTTCTTCTCTAATCATTGTAAAATATCAAGTGGGTGCTTGGTATTGGGGTTTGGTGATCCCGTATGTTGGTGCAAACGAATTGTAAGGGAGTTGTTGCTTACTAGATAGTGGGTGCTATCTGAATCAGGGGTGGGTGCTCCTTGAAGTTGAAGCTTCAGAACTATTCAGTGCAACACATACTAAGACCAGCCTCGGATTGGTGTCCAGGTAGTCGTTGCACCGTGGACGTAGCATTTGGGTGAATTACGTTAAAACCTTGTGTTCCTATAGCTGCTTGCTTATTGTTTTACTGCTTTGATTACTTAGACTCATTTATATTCAATTAAAACCTTGTGTTCCTCTCAGTGATCGTGTGATTCTAACAGGGCATGCATTATTCAAGTCCCTATAGTCGATACCGACCCTTATCTGCCCGTTTTTCTTTATCACGAGGACGATGTTGGCCAACCATTCAAGATGCTGCTCCTCGTGGATGAAGCCAACACTTTTGAGTTGCTGAACTTCTTGTTCAATTTTATCCATCACGTCTGGACGGAATCTTCTTTCGCCTTGTTTGACAGGCTTAATATCTTTTTGTAGATTGAGTTTGTGGACTGCTATCTTAGGGTCTAAGCCAGGCATTTCAGCGAAAGACCATGCAAAACAATCAACGAACTCACGAAGAAAAGAGATATACTCGGGTAACTCATCATCCTTTATATTCTTACTCATGAATACATGATGTGGGTTTTCAGGTGTCCCCAAGTCTATCTTTTGAACGAGATCTTCTGTTGGAAGGTTTGAAAGTGGTTCCTCCACAATGTTTTCGAAGGCTTCCAACTCAACAAGACCTTCTAGAGTTCCAAAGGCATTTACAGACCAAGACTCTGCTTTTTTCTATGGGTTTTCTTGATCGGTACTCTTCTCAAGACTTGCAATGAGATGATCCTAATCACCTTTTGAAACTGGGTAGAAGTAGGGTACTTCTTTTAGAGACGATGGTTCTTCTGGGTCAGAAAACCGCGCGTCTATGTCATCGGACAATTCCTCTTCATCGTCAGAGAAATCATACCAATTGGAGGCGCTTCCTGGATCCCTAATGGGTGACTCCTCAAAGAGATATCCAGGGAGATCAATGTCTTCATGGACATGAGATGTTGAGGTTTGGTCGGCAAAACGACTTTGCAGCCTTTGTGTCAACTGTCTCATGGGAGTGTCAGGATCAAACCCCAACCTCTATGAAGACTTGTCTATATGACGGTGGAGTTTCCAATCCTTCGGTTGACTTTTGCTCAGGGTGGGTTCTAATGGCGTGAGAATACCACGACCTTCTCCCAAACTGATTGGATTCTAAGCATCATAGCCCATTTTCTTCATGATAGCTTGTGCCATCGGACTATACAAGGATAGCTGAGGCATACCTTTGTTTTGGAAAGGTTCAAGCAGAGAATTTGATGAAGAAGCTTCCGATCTGTGGAAGAAGATTGGCTTTTCTTCTGCCGAAGTTGCCGAAACGACGAAGGAAGTAGACGTAGGATCTTCTACGTCAGTAGGTATCTCCAATGGAGTGAGAGCATGCTGAACTTGCTGAGTATCAGCTTAACTTGATGGTGTATCGTCTTCTGGTTCTGAATCTGAATCTGTGTCATACATGATAGACACAAAGGAGACAACAAACTTGCCCCCAGCCTTTTGGTTTATCTTCTTTGCTTTAGTGGTGATTACCAAAGGCTTTGAAGATTTGAGAGAGACAACGAAGGGAGAATGACTACTCTCTTCGGATTTGTCGGAAGGTTTGTTTTCTTCCGATGATTGTTGAGGAGCCTTGCCCTTATCTTTCTGGAGATTTTCGGCAAAGGGTGTTGTTTCTTCCTCCTTTCCTTCTTTTTCATCTTTATACATCTGAGCATCTACAAAATGGACGTCTTTGCCTTTGAAAGGGCTTTTTATCTACAAACACTCGATGTATTAAGCCGTCGTTGCCAACGAACTTGATGCACTGATGTAAAGTTGAAAGGACGACACCATTCTCGTGTATCTAGGAACATCCAAAAAGGATGTTGTAATATGAAGGGGTCCTTATTGCATAAACAATGACTTCAGAGACAAGATCACCGAATTGCAACTTGAACCTGATTTTGCCAATAGGCCTTTGAACGCTCCCATCATATCCAAAGATGGATACATATGTGTGACTCAACTTGCTAGGTGGAATGCCTAGCTCTTCGAGTGTCGAAGTAGAGATGAGGCTGAGTTCAAAACCTGGGTAGATCTGGACTCTGTATATCGGCATTTCTTTAACTTACCCTGTGAAGTACAAGGGTCGGTTGTGCTTTGTCTCGCCTAGTAGGAGGTCATCCTTATCAAAGGCAATTGTTGCACTTGCTGCTTTTTGAACTGAGAGGCATTCAATGCTTGATCCTTCAGTTTTCTTCTTTTCTCCCTTTGAGGAAGTATTTGATTTTTTGACCCTATGTCCATTTCAATTTGCAAGACTTATGGGGCATGTTTGTCGACATCCGCATTCAGCCTTTGCAGCTCTAAGATAAGACTTCACAAGTTTGTGGAGACATTCGTAACAAGTCAAGGATGTGCAGTCGTGTAGGTATGTGTTTAAAGTGCTCAATCAAGTCGTACTTGAAAGCCTCCTTCGGGCCTGCATTTTCATTATTGTTGCCACTTGGGGCATTTACAATATCTTTTCCCGAAGGATTTACATAAGAAGAAGAACGTTGGTTGTAATTTTTGTGGTAATCCCGGCCAGAGCGGGTACCTCTACCAACTTCAAGAGCTTCTAGAGAAGGGTCTTCTTTTGGAAGATCTTCCATAGGATCTAAGGATTGATCATTCTCATTTATTGAAGATGTGTCTACAGCAGAGTCGCCATCCTCAGTGATTGTGTTGCATGGAGCATTTTCCGAGAACAAGTCCTGAACAGCATCCAGCAACTTTTCTTCCTTGTTGAGAAATTTATTGGTCCAGACATCACCTATGAGGTCGGGTATCTGAGACCAGTTGACCGGGTTTTAATTGAAGAGGACTTTATCGAATGGAGTTTCTTCAGGATGAACGGTCGGAAGAGGCTTGAGCTCCGACGTCACAGTTTCAGGGGACGAAGGCTGAGAAAGTGATATCTCAGTGGAAGTCATCCAAGAAGATGTAGCTCTGGAGGATATACTATTAGGTGTAGTCGGACAGTATGTGTCTTCGGAAGATGATGCTTCAAAGGCACTATCATCCTGAGCTATCGCATTACAGGTTGCCCTGATAGGAGATCCCCCAAGAATAGACCGTTGGGAGTCAGGCTCATCATCGGATGTGAGAGGATCATCTATCCAGCAATTTTCTCCATTTTCAGGAGTTGAGGGAGGAGGTACCCATTGATTTTCAAGGAATTCCGGTCCCAAATTTGATCGCGAAGATCTTGCTCTTGTTCTATGGCAAGGTGCTGCAAGATTTTCGCATATTCTTCAAGATCGGGCATGAGAGCCAAATCTCCTTTGTCGTCTACTCCTTGTAGTTCAAAATGGTTGGGCTCCACTACAGCGTCGGCGAGTGTTGGATCAACAACATTTTCTTGGACAACCTCTTCATCTTCTTCATCGTCAAACCAGGATCCTTGTGGCTGTATGGGTTTATACCAGATTACTGGCATAAGGTGAGTTTCAGGAACCCATTCTTCATCGGAGAGATACTCTCCTGTTTCAAGGGATTCTTCCCATTCGTCGATGTCACTAGTAGTGTCATTGGACTCGTATCCATTCATGGAGAATCCGACTACCGAATTGCAATAGTATGATGCCCACTGCGAATTTCATTTCTGAGTTGAGGCGGCATGAAGTCACTAAGAGTGGATTTTCTTACCACTTTAGAAGTTTCGGAAATGGACTTTTCTGTTGTCCCTAGTGAAGCGGTAGAGGATGTCTCTGCTTTTTCACGAACTTCTTGTTTTGCCTGCGCTTTCTCCTGCTGTTTGAGCTTGTGGAGATGTCTCCCGGCTTGCCTTCGCTGTTGAGCTGTCGGCTTTATTTTGACAACCTCCCGGTTTTCATCTTCCAGGAGATTAGGATGCACCCATATGGGTTGTCCGTCTGGTGTAGGTTAAGAAACCAGCTCTTGGGACATTTGAGTCATTTTTATCACCTTGAACGAAGTAGTGATCTTCTCCTTTGGTGATTTCGAAGTTTGTCCATACGACACCATGTTGACGGAGGCAGACCCGTAGTTTTTGTCGAAGGTAATGACTCCGTTTTTCCACATTTCATTGATCTTTTCTCTCATCACGAAGCATTGATTGAGTGGATGCGAGATCATTTGGTGGTATGGACAATACCGGGGATCGTTGGTTTTGCCAACATCTCCTGGTCTTTTGGGCACAGGTAAAGTGAGTTTGCCATTTGCTAAAAGAGCCGCAAAGATTTCTTCAACATCCTCATCGAACGGGTATTTCTTTTCTACTTGCTCTTTGAAGGCATCAGAGAGTTCAGGTCTTTTACCTGCAGCTTTGTTTTCAGCTTTCTTTGGCGGCTGAGGAGATGATTTGGTTTGCACATTGAGGACCTCCATTTCTTTGGTTTTGAGGTCGTAACGGCAGTTGACTCCTTCTTTGATGATTTCTGACTGTTGAGGTCTTTGATCACCGTTTCAGCCTCCATAGTTGCTTCTAGGAGTTCTCCCAGGTTTTTTGATTTGTTACCGATAATCATGGAGCGGATCCTTGCTCTCATGTTATTACGGCAGATGTTGACCAACAATGCTTGTGGCAGTAAATCTGAACACTTGTTCGCCATCGCCTTCCACTTGTGAATGAAGTCGTATGTTGACACATTCTCTCCCTGTTTTAAGCTGCAGAGTTATGCTATAGTAACATGATGATCTTTACCTTTGAAGTGGGTGAGGAAGCATGTCTCCAGCATGGCCATGTTTTGGATGGAATCTTTCGGCAGAGTGGAGTACCGATCAAAGGCCGTACTTTTTAGGGTACTTGCAAAGAGACGGATCTTGAGGGTATCTTGATCCACAATAGCTCCCGTCAGGATCTTGAAGTGGATGACGTGCTGTCTGGTTGAACCATTTCCCGTATATGTCTAGAGAGTAGGTTGTTTGAATTTTGCAGGGAACGGAAACGAGTCCATCCATAAGGGATATGGTGGCTTGATCCCATGTTCTTTCAGTGTATCCTCTTCTTTTGCTTTGGCGAGGATATCGTCAACATCCTTTTTGGTAAGGGCGCGTGACTCATTGTTTTCCCCATCAACCTCGTCATCTTTATGATTCGGAGGAGGTTGATTATTTTCTTGACGCTGAAAAGCGAGAATAAGGTTTTCCATCAGAGTCTCAATCCTCTGCTGACCTTGCTCCAATTGTTGGATGCGCGCGGTCGTTTCATCAGGAGGTGGGTTGCATGGTGGCTCAGAGTTTGTAGCCCGGACATTCATTCTTCGGGATTTAAATGAAGAAATCTTCCGGGAGACTAAGCTGGGGCTCTTTCTTGAAGAGCTTAAGGAAGGATTACTCGAAGGAGTAGAAGATTCTTCCAGAGGTCTTCATGTCCGGGAGACGCTGCGAGTCACCGGTCGCCGGACATGAAGTTTGGTTACTGACTTCTGGCGTTTTCTGGTTCTGCCATCCATATGAACAGTAACAACTTGATCGGGTCTTTCTTTTTCGACCCATTTGTGGGAGACTTGGAGGATAGAATGTTGGTTCCTTTGCTTCTCTAGTCTCTTTTGTCGATACGACATGCGGCGACGTATACGACAAGCAATTTGAGCTTCTATTAGTTCTGGCTGGGCTTTGGCAATGAAGGATGTAGTCCCCCATACGCAGCGGCCGAGTTTGTCTTCTTTGAAGCTAGGCATGGACAGGATCCGGACGTGGTCCTTCGCCTGTCGTAGTGAGGTTTTGAATTTTGCAAGTTCGGCCCCTGCTGAGATGAAGGGTCGAGCTGCAAGAGTGTAGGCCTTAGCAAGTTCTTGCAGAGGCTTTGTGATGTATGATTTGATTTTTGGCTTGTAAGAGCAAGCCGGCTCATGGTGGGTTGATTTGTTTGTTTGGCGGATGGTAGGTTTCTCCTCTTTCATGAAAGAGAGAGGGTAGAACCGGTTCTCTTTGAGAGGGGCCAGGTATGCTGGCTTTGTAGATGTTCTGGACCTCCTTTGCTTTGGTGAAGGTCTCGGGGACCAAGTCTTTGGGCAGACCTGGTTTCTTGGAGGTTGAGGCTTCGCGGGAGTGCCACGGGCTTCAATTTTCTTTGTGTTCGCCCTTGGTGTCATTGCAACGACACATTGCGGGGCGATCTTTTGTTTCTTGGCAGGTGCAGTTTCTTTTGCAAGAAGTGGGAATGGTCCCAGCGATTCAAAGACGATGGTCCGGGGAGTAGAGGTTGACCTGGTGTGATAGGAATTTTGTGTATTGCAATTTGATGGATACATTATCATTTCAGGATCATTTGAATTTTCACACTTGCATTGATTTAGAAAATCTTGAAATCTTGATTTACTCATGCATTGTTTTAAATCTTGTAAATCATATGTTTCATGCATGTTTTGTTTGGATGCATTTTAATTTGAAAAGAAGTTTTATGAATCAAGCTAGCCTATGTTTTAAATCTTTCAAATCATTTTAGGCTTTTATGTTTCTTGATTTTAAAAGCACTTAGATTGAATTAAAATCATGATTCCAAGCTTGATGTAATGGCCCAAAAGTCCCCTCAAAGAAAATCTTTGAAATATGAAATTTGTGAGGAAAAAGGTCCCATGACCCGGTCGACTTGCAGTGTGCTCGGTCGACCGAGCCCATGGACCCGGTCGACCGCGCACACTGCTGGTCGACCGGGAAAGAGCCGTTGTGCTCTTTTTCAAACGGTTAGATTTTTTTACCGTTGAAGGCCAGGTTAACCGGGCAAGGTACCAGGTCGACCGGGGACTAGCCGTTGGGCAATTTTGTGTATAAAAAGAAGCTCATTCCTAAAGAAATTCTGAGGAACAAAGAGGCCCTCCTTGAGATGTTTTGAGGCCAATCAAAGGGGAATGAGCTAAAGATGGATAAGGGACATTTGGAAAGCTAAAGCTTGGATTAATAAAGTTAAATCTCTAAGTAAGCTTTACTTTTCTTAATCATATGTTTTCATGCTTTATTTTAAATATTGGTAAATCTTTTCTGGCATGATAAACTATGATTTGTTGTGTCCTTAACATGTATATGTTTTGAATTGTTTTATTGTTTTGGATGCAACACTTTGATTCAAACCAAATAGTACTTAAATTGGTATATCTAAGTAAATCATGTTTTGTAAACATCTTTGAAATTATATGTAACATGATTCCTATACTTGGTTGAATCTTTGGTTGTTGTTTTTCATCATAAGAAAATCACTTTCAAATCTATCTTATGTTTTGGATTCAACAACTTCACAAATCATATGTATGTGGGTTTTAAAGTTTCACAACTTGCTTAGCTTTGATAGGTATATCATTTTCAAGTTGCATTTTAAGTACATATAATTTGTCCCTTGATTTCAATCAAATCTATTTTTGTGTTTTACACTTTCAAATGCTTTAAGCATACATATATTAAGCTTCATTGTTAATTTGATTGAAATCCTTATGCATCACATGTTTTGTTCTTAAACTTTCACAACTTGCTTGAACTAGATAGGTATATCTTTTACAAGTTGTTTTTAACATGTGATTAGCATTATTACCTCAATCATAAATGTTTTTATGAGCTTTCGTTTTCAAATTGATTGAGGACATCACACATATACATTGTGCATTCATCTTTGCATTCATAGTGTGTGTGTGTGAATTAGATTTTCACTTTCATATCCGCCTATTTAAGAGGCAATTGTATTAAGCTATAATTATATCTCCATCAAGTGTATTCTAGACACTACTTAGAGAGATAACCAACATTTTGGTTGTAGAGGTTATTGCTTAGCCTAAGAAAAGCATAGTGTAAGAGGTTATTGATGGACCCGATTCCTTCCCTCTCTCCTGCTGCCTCCGCCCCGGGTCTTTCGGGGTGCGGCGGAGGGGAGGAGAAGAAAAAGGTAAAGGGTTTCAACATCTTTCTTTTTTTTGTACGGGTATGCCAATTTCACTTTTCTACTTGGAATTTAGGAATGGTGATCCGAAGATCCACCTTCGCAAGTAGAAAGGGGAAATGAAACTTTTTCTAGTTTCTATTGCACACATATTTTAAGAAAAGAGACAAAGGGTTTTTTTTTAATGCCGTGAGAGGCGATTTCATTTGTTGCCGTGAAAGGCGATTTTGCCGTAAAAGGCGATTTACAAGTCTTATCCATTATGAAAGACAAGAATTGTGATTTTTGTCTCTAAAAGAAAAATAAAGTACAATAGAAATCAAGAAAAGGAATCTGACTTCTCATTCGATTGTGGGGACACGTTCAGATCGACGGTCGCGAGTCATGTATGGGCTCCTCCATCGTCCATGCAGATGAGAACACGATGCTTGGATTCTTGGCTCGGCTTTCTAACCTCAGATTTTTAAAGGACAAAGACCAAGAGAAGGTCTTATATCCGATAAAAAGCTAAGTAAACGGGCTGAAAAGCCACGTTTTAGCCATGTTGGTAGAAGAAGGGAGGTCCTTGGGGGGGTGGCCCCCCAAGGGTGCTTCAATCACCTTTTGGTGGTCTTTGCAGCAGAGTTGCAGGGCTTCTGGATTTTTTTGTCTTCTTCGGGGGGAGAGCGAGAGATCCGAATAGCACCTTTTTTTTCTTTTTCCCTTTGGAATGCCCTCCTATTTATAGGCCTTTGGTAGCCATTTAGGAGGGTTTATGAGCATTGAATGTATTAATGCTCATAATGGGAGGAGTTACAAGTTTTTAAATTACTTGTTTTGTAACTCCTTTTTCCTTGAATTTGATTGGCCGATGGAGAATAATGAGCCTTTAATCGCTTTTAATCCCCATCATGGGAGGAGTTTTATGGCTTTAATGCCATAAATCCTCTGACTTGTAACTCCCATTTGCTTGCTTTTGATTGTGCCGTCCAAAATAATGAGTTAATGACCGCATTAACTTGTCAAAAAACGGGTCATTTAACCTCATTAATTGGTCGCCAAGTCGCTCGAAGAGTCGCGGGCCGTGCCGCGTCTTTTGGAATTCTTCTTGCGATGATCGCCGGTGGATCCACTTGTTGTTTGATGTCGGATGGCGATACAATTTCAGACATTGATTGATGTCAAAGTGCCAGCAGCATCTGTCCTGTCGATTTCACGATCGGGCGGGCAGAAAGTGTTCTTTCTTTGTCGGCCGGTTGGCGATTTCGAGGCATCTAATGATCATCCAATGACTTCGGCGGCGAATCCGTGATGTTTGACGAAGATCGACGGATTTCATGCACGAAAAATCAGATTTTGGAAAAATCACAGGGGCCAATCAACTCGAAACGCGAAAAGGACCCGAAAAAGGTCTTCCGGCAAAATTTTGGGTCGCCGGAATTTCCATGGTCGCCGGCGACCATGGGCCAAGGTTGCCGGCGACCATGGGCCTTGGGCCCGTTTTTTGGTCGCCGTTTCTTCGCCGTTTTTCGATCTTTTTTCATTCTTTTTTCTTCTGTATTTTTGCTGACATTTCCCCTCATTTATTGGCCTGATTCTCTTGAAGAAAACCCGACGAGAAGCCACGCAAATCGGAGCACAAAGTTTCCTATTTTTTGGAAAGCCGAAGACTTTGTTGTGCGGTTTTGCCGATTTTTTGTCAAGCGCTGAAACTAGGCCAAACGATGTCGGAATGACCTGAAATTCGACGTGGAGCTTCTTGAGCATTAGATAGGACCAACCGTTGGGTTTGGTTTGAGTTTTGAAGCCTTTTGGGGTCCCGCAAACGCTTGCCTTGATTTCGCCATGAGAGAAATGCCGAGCTTTGACTTGTGGTCAACCGATGTCCGATTGACCTGAAATTTGACAGGGAGCCTCCTGAGTAGTAAGTAAGACCAACCATGGGCTTTAGTTTGAGTTTTGAAGCCTTTTGGGGTCCCGCAAACGCTCGCCTTGATTTCACCTCGAGGAAAATGCCGAGCTTTGAAACTAGGCCGAACGATGTCCGTTTGACCTAAAACTTGACAGGGGACCTATTGGAGTCATTTTGAGATGATCCATTAGCTCCGATTTGGATGCCATGATTCCGGGATGCTCCGTCGCCGGTAGACCTGTTTTTGCTTCCTGAGAGTTGATGAAGGGTCAAACGTCGTCCGTTTGACTTGAAATTTGGCAGGGGGCCTTTTGGAGGTATTTTGGGACTATCCGTAGGCTCTGATCGAAGTTTTAAAGTCTTCGACACTGTCGCTGCCGGGAGCTCTTGTCTGGCTGTCGGAGGAGTGAAGTTAGGCCAAATGATGTCGAAATGGCCCGAAACTTCATGTGTACCCTTCTTTTGACTGCTTTGAAGGATCTTGCAGTTTTTGTTTGATTCTGACAAAATCTGGTGCTTGAAGTGGCGCCTTCCTATTTATGGCAGGATGTGGCTCCATGTAGCATTTGGTGTTGAAGGGACATAGTGACATTTTTGGTGTCAACAAATGCCCCCTCGAGGTACTACGACGAGGTGTGCAGCTCTGGCAGTCGGTGTGCCTTGAAGAGAATTTGAAGGAGATCCTCTTGCTTGACCAAGAGTCTTGAGCGTTTTTCTTTTGATGGAGTTGCTTTTTTGAGCTTCCAAGGGATTTCGCGGTAATGAGAGGGGTCATGTACCGTCTCAAGGCAAGGATTTTGAAATGACATTTGGATATTGGTTTTGGGTTTTGGGTTTTCCCTTTTAACCTTGTGAACCTAAAGGCTTTATGTGGCACATTAGGCGGTTAAGAAGGTTTTTTTTGGCTTTTGACCTTGTGACCTAACAGGCTGTATGTGGCGAGATAGGGGGTCGGGATTTTGGTTTTTTGGTTTCGGCCTTGTGACCTAACAAGCTGTATGTGGCAAGTTAGGGGACCATGGTTTGGTTTTTGGTCACTCTTTGGGACAATTTTGGGTCCATTGGAGTGGTTTCGTTTTTTGTGGAATGTCAATTTCAAGATTGTGGCTTGATTTGGTGCATGGGTTGGATGGTTTTGGATTTCTTTTGGAAGCCCATGAAGCTTGGAATTTTTTGTATGGTCCAATCAACCCAAGAGAGGCATGGAACCATTTTTGTATGCTCTTGGTAAGAGAAATTTTGACTAAAAGCCACTTTTAGTGCCTAGGTGGTCAAACCTGGCTCATATGGGCTAACCCATGGGACCTTAAGCTTTTAAGAATGGCTTAGATCTCATGTAGTGTCATCAAAGAATATCTAAAAATATCCCTTTTATGTAGAGAATATCTAAAAATATCCTTACTTGGAGAGAATCTCTCAAGTTTCTTTGATTTTGGGAGAGATTTTCTCAAAGTATCTTTCTTTGGGAGAAAGTTTCTCAAATCCCCTTTCTTTTTGGAGAGAATTTCTCAAGAATCTCCTCTTTAGGAGAGAATATCTCAAATCTCCTTCTCTTTTAGGAAGTTTGCTAATTTTTAGCACTTACCTCCTTGCTTTTCTCCTCCTTTCCTCTTTTGGTTTGCTTTCTCTATAAAAGCAATGGAGATGGGTTTTCTTTCTCTTGTTGCTTTCTTTTTGCAAAAACCTTCAAGAGTGCTCCAAGAATTTCTCAAGGATCTTCAAGTTTCTTCTCCTTCTTCTCCATGGCTTCAAGTAGGTCTTCTTTTTCCAAGAAAACCCCATGTAGATGTAGAAAAGTTCCTTTTCTTCTGTTTTTTTTTCTTCTTTTCTTTTCTTTTCTCTCTTTTTTTTCTCACGTGTTTTCTTTTTCCCCTTTTTTTTTGTTTTTTTTTTCACGTGTTTTTCTTTCTTTCTTTCTTTTTTTTTCACGTGCTTTCTTTCTTTTTTTTTTGTGCACGTTCTGCCCCGTTTTTTTTTTTTTTTTTTTTTTTTTTTTTTTTTTTAAGAGGTTTTTTTTTTTTTTTTTTTTTTGCTCACCATGATATGAGGTTTATGCAATTCAAGATGATCATGCATTTTTTTTTTTTTTTGCATCAAGATAAAAGGCTAGAATTTCTAGGTCAAGTCAACATGGATTTTGACTTAGACAAAGTTTGATTGGTTTTGACCAAGTTGGGTTGGAATTGGTCAAACTTTTGTCAAAGTTTTCCTAGCATCTAATGCATGATGGTTTTATGCATGATTTTTGGTAAATGGAATTGGGAGCATGATGATGCATACCTCGAATTTTCTTGCAAGTCTTGGGATTTTTGGAGCTTGCAGCGATGTTGAGCCCACTTCTCCAGTCTCGCAGAATTTCGAGGAGCTTTGCAAGTTTTGGAATTTTGAGCTCGCAGCAATGTTGAGCTCTTTTCTGATCTTGCGAAGATTTGAGAAGAAAGGCTTGATCTCACAGCAATGTTTGAGTTCAAGTCTTCTTCGAGAACCCTTCATTGATTATGAGCTCGCAGCAATGTTGAGCTCATCTTCAAGCTTCCTTTCTTTTTCGGGGTGCCTCCCTTTTCTTCGAAATTGCCCCGGAACCATGCCAAAATTTCGCTAGGATTTTTTTTAGCAAAATTCTGTCATTTGGTGCTTGATTTCTTCATTTTTGACTTTTGCAGGTGGTTCCTCCAGAACAAACAAGGGTAAGGGCCTTGTTACTGATGCACCTCGCCGATCTGCCAGATCTTCCAATGCGGCCGTTCAACAGGCGTGGGATGAGGATCCGGGTTTCAACAAAGGCTGCTGTGTCGAAGGTGATCAGAGGCTGCTGTTCTTAAAGCTCGTGCCAGAGAAAGCACTCTGATCCGTCAGGTTGAAGAGGTTGACGGGAATCTCCGAAGGAAGACTCAAGAGCATGAGCGATAGCAACTTCTTTGGGAGGAATTCCCCCGTGCTGAAGATGGATCGCGGTTTTCTGCCGCATTTTACGGCGGCATTTTGAAGAAGCGTGGCCTGGAAGCTTTGGAGGCTGAGGCCAAGAGTCTGCTCGAGGACCTTAGTCTTTGGTTGAAGACTATGATGAACTGAGCTTTTGACAAACTTTCTTCTTTCTTTTTTTTGGTACCTCCATGTATAAACATTTTGGCACTCTATTATTTTGTATCCCCTTGTTCTACTTAAATTCTTTTTTGTTGAAAATAAGTAAAAGTTGGACGGGAATGTTTGTTTGAAAATCTTGATCAAAAGGTTATCATTTTGTGAAAATCTTTTGTCAAAAGTGTTGTTTTGGCATGAAAGCCAGATTTTGTGGCACAAAGCCTGGTTTTTGATGGCTTAAAAGCCGAAAATTTTGAGGTGGCATGAAAGCCGATTTTGGTGGAGTGAAAGCCGATGTGACATGGAAGCCGATTTTTGGCATGAGAGCCGATTTTTTGTTTTTGGCGTAAAAGCCGGATTTTGGCATGAGAGCCGATTTTTTTTTTTGGCGTTTTTGGCGTAAAAGCCGGATTTTGGCATGAGAGCCGATTTTTGTTTTTGGCGTAAAAGCCGGATTTTTTGAAAACCAAGTTTTGTTTTGTTGGCATGAGAGCCAGATTTTGTTTTGATTTTTGGCATGAAAGCCGATTTTTGGCATGGAAGCCGAGTTTTTTTGGCGTAAAAAGCCGAGTTTTTTGGCGTGAAAGCCGAGTTTTTTGGCGTAAAAGCCGATTTTTGGCGTGGAAGCCGAGTTTTTTGGCGTAAAAGCCGGGTTTTTGGCGTAAAAGCCGGATTTTTTGAAAACCAAGTTTTGTTTTGTTGGCATGAGAGCCAGATTTTTTGTTTTTGGCATAAAAGCTGGATTTTTGGCATGAGAGCCGATTTTTGGCGTAAGAGCCGAGTTTTTGGCGTAAAAGCCAGATTTTTGGCATGGAAGCCGAGTTTTTGGTTTTCAAAAATGCAAGTATCGACTAAGAGTCGCCTCCCTGCTGAATGGTATTGCAAGTATCGATGGAATGTCGCCTCCTTGCTCATTCGGTTGCGAGTATCGATGGAATGTCGCTTCCTCGCGAAGTTGGGTGCAAGTATCGACTAAGCGTCGCTTCCCTGCTTTTTCTTCAAAAATTTTGTTTTGTGGGTATCGATGGAATGTCGCCTCCCCACGATTTTTGAAATTTGAGGTTTTTTCGAACCTTTGTTTTTCTTTTGAAATTTGGGTTGTGGATATCAACTGGAATGTTGCGTCTCCACGATTTTTTTGAAATTTTGCAAGTATCAACGAGGTGTTGCTTCCTTGCGATTTCGAGGTTTTGGAAGTATCGAATGGGGTTCGCATCCTTCCAATGGGTTTTTGCGAGTGTCGACTTGACATTGCTTTCCCGATTTTTGTTTTTAGACACGAGGGTCGTAAATTTTGACCTAAAACCATTTTTGGCGGTAAAAGGTAAGGCGGACTAGGGTGGAAATTCCCAAGTCCTGATTTTTGTTTCAAACCAAGAATTTTGGGTTCAAGGATCGAAAATTTTGGTTAAGTTTGGGAAGAGGCTCCTAAACTTAGATTTTTGGATTTTGATTTTCTTTTGAACAATGAAACGATGAAAGTAAGCATTGTTTTGGAAGTTCAACATAAAGGTGAAAATTCCAAAAGGAGTGGGTTTGACGAGCAAGTACCTGGAAATAGGCTTTGGCCTTGCAGGCGTCGCTCTGACCCAGTGGAGGAAGTCTTCAAGGGTAGTACCGCTTCAAGAACTTGCCGTTGATGGGCAGCATACATCTATCACCTTCCATGTTTAGAAGTGCGTATGCGCCATTGGAGAAGACTTGGTCGATGACGAAGGGTCCCTCCCATTTTGGTTCAAATTTGCCTTTGGATTTGTGAGCGAAAACCATCGGCCTTTTCACCGCAAGAACCAAGTCACCCTTTTTGTGGGCGCGTTGCCTGACCTTTTTGTCGAAAGATCCAGCCATGCGTGCTTGGTAGAGCTCAATGCTTTGGAGTGCCTCGAGCCGTCTCTCATCGAGATTGTCCAGCTCTTGGAGTCTTAATTTGACATTGCTTTCTTGCGTCATGTCATTTTGTAGAGATACCCTTAAGGAAGGAATTTGTACCTCTAAAGGGACAACAGCTTCGCATCCATAGACCAAGGAGAATGGCGTGCTATGGGTCGGTCCTCGAACGGTGGTTCGGTAGGCCCACAAAGCTTCGGATAGTTTGTCGCCCCAGTCCCTTTTGTGGCTAGAGACCATTTTCTTGAGAATTTTTGCCGAGTGTCTTGTTGAAGGCCTCTGCCAGTCCATTCGCCGCCGGATTGTACGGAGTTGAAGGACAACTTTGGATTTTGTATTTGTCGCAGAACCTGTAGAATCTATGATCACGGAATTGTGGTCCGTTATCATGGACGAATCTTTTAGGTATGCCGAAGCGACAGATGATGTTGGTGCGCAAGAACTGAAGGACTGATGAGGTCTTCATTTCATTGAGCGCAAAAGCTTCTGACCACTTGGAGAAATAATCCGTAGCGGCGAAGATGAAGCGATGACCTTTGCTTGACGGAGGGGAGACAGGACCTACGATGTCCATACCCCAAGCTTCGAAAGGCCATGAAATTGCTGTAGGATGTAGCCATTCTGGAGGCATGTGGACATAGTCTCCATGAACTTGGCATTGTTAGCAGCGTTTAGCAAATTGCATTGCGTCAGCTACCATGGTAGGCCAATAATAACCTAACCTTTTTATCTGATCGTAGAGCTTTGGACCAGCCTGATGAGCTCCACAAAGACCAGCATGCACCTCTTTGAGAGTTTCTTTAGCTTCTTGTTGTGATAAGCAGCGTAGAAGTACTCCATTGTAGGATTTTCTGTAGAGCATCTTTGAAGGAATGTCCAGATGAAAGTTTGGGGTTCGTCTTTGAACACTTACCCGTTCTTTTGGATCTTCAGGCAGGATTCCGAACATAATATAATCAATGAACGGATCCCTCCAGTCACCGATCGGAGGTCTGAGGATGGAGATCCGACTTCCAACCAGTTGGTGGCACTCAGCAACTGCTTGGTGTGTATTGAGGGGAGGGAGAATCCTTCTCTCACACACTATAACTTGCATCTGTTCTCCTTCTTGGACCGCCATAGAGGCGGCGAGTCCAGCCAGGGCATCTGCACGGATGTTTTCGCCTCTACGAATGTGGGTGATATGACAGATGTCAAATTTTCGCCGAAGTGATTGCGCCTTGTTGTAGTAAGGCAGCAGATCAGGCTTCCTGATTTCAAATTTCTGATTCATCTGGTTGACGATCAGTTGAGAATCCCCGAAGGCTTCTAGCACTGTGATGCCGGATTCGAGGGCGAGTTCCACTCCTACAATCAGGGCTTGGTACTCAGCTGCATTGTTTGAACATGGTTCCAGTAGCGAGAAGGCATGTGGAATCATGCATTTGTCGGGACTAACAAAGAGGATGCCAATCCCTGATATTTGATTTCCTTTTTCACTTGTCCTGGTTGCACCGTCGAAGTACATGTCCCAGGAAGCATTTGATAAGGAAGCCTCCACGTTGTAGACTGACTCGTCTGGGAGATCATCCCTGAGTGGAGAGTCTTCAGGCAATGGATGCTCTGCAAGAAAGTCTGCCAGAGCTTGACCTTTGATTGCCTTTTGTGGTACATACCTAATATCAAATTGTGACAGGAGGATAGACCATTTTGCCAGTCGGGCATTGAGGGAACCTGCTTTTGTGACAAGGACCTTCAGGAGATTGATCCTCGAGATCAGGTATACTGTGTTGGACAGCAGATAGTGACGTAGCTTTTGTACAGCAAACATCACTGCAAGACATTCTTTTTCGACTGGAGAGTATCGATGCTCTGCACCTATCAGCATGCGGCTGAGATAGTATAGAGCAGCTTCTTTTCCCTCGTGATTTCCTTGTGCAAGTAGAGCTCCCAAAGAGTGGTCGAGGGCTCTTGTGTACAAGATAAATGGTTTTCCAGTTGTGGGGGCAGCCAGTACTGGAGGTTTGGTCAGGTATGACTTGATGTCTTGGAAT
>QPKB01000006.1:50055342-50105291 GCA_003546025.1 Camphora micrantha
TCTCTCGGGAAATGGGAAAGGTCCCAGCGACCCGAAGATGATGGACCGGGGATAGGAGTCGACCGGTGTCTTGTGTGTTACCGAGGAAGTGACACTTCGGCCGCTGGCGAGGCGCTTAGGAGCGCATTTGTTTTGCTTCTCTCTTGAAGCATCAGTTGGTACTTGTTCTCATCGAAGGTGATTGTCAGCGAAGCTGCCATTGTTAGTTTTGAAAAACCTTTCTGAAACAAGACCGGATCCATTAGTAATCACAAGAATGTGGTGATCATAAATGGAAAGAAACTATGGTTTTTTCTTTTCAATTTGCTCGAGGGGACAAGGCCCGGCCCAAGCAAGATGAAGAAGGCAAAAAGCCATAGAGTATACAATTGTTCTAAACGCGAGTATGAAAGGCTCAGAGTGAGCGTTCCAGTGACTGCTAGAAGCAATTGTAAACCTTAATTCAGATTACCGAGGAGCGAGGCTCACTCGAGGTAAAACGATATAAGGTTGGGAGTACAAATGTGTCGGTCGCGAATACAGTAGACCCAAGAGGGCGTACTAGTACCGCTAGGCACAGATGTTGTAAATCGCATCCTTGAAATGGACACGAGATGGGATTTTTTGAAAGGTCAAGGTTGGGTTCATAAAAGAGAGCAAATGGCACTCCGATCCGAAAACGTGCTCAACATTTCTGCGAGCACAGAGTCCGAAAGGGAAATAACCAGAATTTCTCGAATCTGGACCCAACAATGACGGAAGTTTTTTTTTTTTTTTGAAAAGTCAGGATCAGATTCATCAAAGAGAGCAAATGACGTTCCAACCCAAACACGTGCTCAACATTTCTGCGAGCACAGTAATCCGAGGTGGAAGAGGTCAAGATTTCTCGACTTTGAACCCAAACGTGACATAAGTTTTTTTTTTTGAAGATTTTTTTGAAAGTCAGTATCGGATTCATCAAGGAGAGCAAATGATGTTCCAATTCAAACACGTGCTCAACATTTCTGCGAGCACAGAGTCTGAAAAGGAAGAGATCAAGATTTCTCAAATTTGAACCAAAAATCGACGAATTTTTTTTTTTTTTTTTTTTTTTTAGGGTTTGAGAATACATCAAGTTCTCACGATTCGTTCTTATGAAACCAATGTTGATAGATCAGCCCCCAGGTAAGGGTAGGATTACTTAATGAACCCGTTTGGAGGACCCTTACCTAGAACAGCCTAACTGTCTCCAAACTCTGGACAAGGCTTTTCTTAGGTCAACTTCGATCAAAGAACGCAATCGGTAAAACTTTCGTGTTCTCAAATGCATCCCTATTTTTTTTTTTATGGATTCATCAGAGAGAGCGAATGGTCCGTTCCCAGTCTGAACAGGGGCTCAAACAATTTCTGCGAGCCCTAAGTCAGAAAGGAAAAGAAAACCAAAATTTCTCAAATTTGGATCCAAAAGAAAGAGAAAAAATTTTTTTTTTTTTTGAAAATCTGACAAGTTTGAAATCAGATTTTTTTTTATGGATTCATTAGCGAGAGCGAATGGTCCGTTCCCCGTCTGAACAGGGGCTCAAACAATTTCTGCGAGCCCTAAGTCAGAAAGGAAAAGAAAACCAAAATTTCTCAAATTTGGATCCAAAAGAAAGAGAAAATTTTTTTTTTTTTTGAAAATCTGACAAGTTTGAAATCAGATTTTTTTTTGATGGATTCATCAGCGAGAGCGAATGGTCCGTTCCTCGTTTGAACAGGGGATCAAACAATTTCTGCGAGCCCTAAGTCAGAAAGGAAAAGAAAACCAAAATTTCTCAAATTTGGATCCAAAAGAAAGGAGATTTTTTTTTGAAAATCTGACAAGTTTGAAATCAGATTTTTTTTTTTATGGATTCATCAGCGAGAGCGAATGGTCCGTTCCCCGTCTGAACAAAGGCTCAAACAATTTCTGCGAGCCCTAAGTCAGAAAGGAAAAGAAAACCAAAATTTCTCAAATTTGGATCCAAAAGAGAGAAGTTTTTTTTTTTTTTTTTTTTTTTTTTTTTTTTTTTTTAAATCTGACAAGTTTGAAATCAGATTTTTTTTTTTATGGATTCACCAGCGAGAGCGAATGGTCCGTTCCCCGTCTGAACAGGGGCTCAAACAATTTCTGCGAGCCCTAAGTCAGAAAGGAAAAGAAAACCAAAATTTCTCAAATTTGGATCCAAAAGAAAGAGAAATTTTTTTTTTTTTTTTAAAATCTGACAAGTTTGAAATCAGATTTTTTTTTGATGGATTCAACAGCGAGAGCGAATGGTCCGTTCCCCGTCTGAACAGGGGCTCAAACAATTTCTGCGAGCCCTAAGTCAGAAAGGAAAAGAAAACCAAAATTTCTCAAATTTGGATCCAAAAGAAAGGAGATTTTTTTTGAAAATCTGACAAGTTTGAAATCAGATTTTTTTTTGATGGATTCATCAGCGAGAGCGAATGGTCCGTTCCCCGTCTGAACAAGGGCTCAAACAATTTCTGCGAGCCCTAAGTCAGAAAGGAAAAGAAAACCAAAATTTCTCAAATTTGGATCCAAAAGAGAGAAGTTTTTTTTTTTTTTTTTTTTTTTTTAAATCTGACAAGTTTGAAATCAGATTTTTTTTTTATGGATTCACCAGCGAGAGCGAATGGTCCGTTCCCCGTCTGAACAGGGGCTCAAACAATTTCTGCGAGCCCTAAGTCAGAAAGGAAAAGAAAACCAAAATTTGTCAAATTTGGATCCAAAAGAGAGAAGTTTTTTTTTTTTTTTTTTTTTTTTTAAATCTGACAAGTTTGAAATCAGAAATTTTTTTTTTTTTTTTTTTTGAACTCGTCAAAGAGAGCAAACGGTCCCTTTCCCAATCTGAAAACGTGCTCAAACATTTCTGCGGGCACTGAGTCCAAAAGGGAGGAGATCGAGATTTCTCAGATCTGAATTCAAAGAACAAGAGAAGATTTTTTTTTCGAGAAGGAGAAAGATTGGAAATAGACTTAAAGAAAGAAATTTCCAAAACAAAAAAAAATCCCATCTCATGTTTTTTTTTTTTTTTTTTTGCGAGATTCAACATCGGCCACCAACTAGAAAGGTGCCAAAGAATCTAAGTTCATGTTCTCAAATGAACGTGTCCCACCGGGTGTGCCAGCTTGATGGACCCGATTCCTTCCCTCTCTCCTGCTGCCTCCGCCCCGGGTCTTTCGGGGTGCGGCGGAGGGGAGGGGAAGAAAAAGGTAAAGGGCTTCAACAACTTTCTTTTTTTTTTGTACGGGTATGCCAATTTCACTTTTCTACTTGGGATTTAGGAATGGTGATCCGAAGATCCACCTTCGCAAGTAGAAAGGGGAAATGAAACTTTTTCTAGTTTTCCATTGCACACATATTTTAAAAAAAGAGACAAAGGGTTTTTTTTTAATGCCGTGAGAGGCGATTTCATTTGTTGCCGTGAAAGGCGATTTTGCTGTAAAAGGCGATTTACAAGTCTCATCCATTATGAAAGACAAGAATTGTGATTTTTGTCTCTAAAAGAAAAATAAAGTACAATAGAAATCAAGAAAAGGAATCTGACTTCTCATTCGATTGTGGGGACACGTTCAGATCGACGGTCGCGAGTCATGTATGGGCTCCTCCATCGTCCATGCAGATGAGAACACGATGCTTGGATTCTTGGCTCGGCTTTCTAACCTCAGATTTTTAAAGGACAAAGACCAAGAGGAGGTCTTATATCCGATAAAAAGCTAAGTAAACGGGCTGAAAAGCCACGTTTTAGCCATGTTGGTAGAAGAAGGGAGGTCCTTGGGGGGGTGGCCCCCCAAGGGTGCTTCAATCACCTTTTGGTGGTCTTTGTAGCAGGGTTGCAGGGCTTCTGGATTTTTTTGTCTTCTTCGGGGGGAGAGCGAGAGATCCGGATAGCACCTTTTTTTTTTCCCTTTGGAATGCCCTCCTATTTATAGGCCTTTGGTAGCCATTTAGGAGGGTTTATGAGCATTGAATGTATTAATGCTCATAATGGGAGGAGTTACAAGTTTTTAAATTACTTGTTTTGTAACTCCTTTTTCCTTGAATTTGATTGGCCGATGGAGAATAATGAGCCTTTAATCGCTTTTAATCCCCATCATGGGAGGAGTTTCATGGCTTTAATGCCATAAATCCTCTGACTTGTAACTCCCATTTGCTTGCTTTTGATTGGGCCGTCCAAAATAATGAGTTAATGACCGCATTAACTTGTCATAAAACGGGTCATTTAACCTCATTAATTGGTCGCCAAGTCGTTCGAAGAGTCGCGGGCCGTGCCGCGTCTTTTGGAATTCTTCTTGTGATGATCGCCGGTGGATCCACATGTTGTTTGATGTCGGATGGCGATGCAATTTCAGACATTGATTGATGTCAAAGTGCCAGCGGCATCTGTCCTGTCGATTTCACGATCGGGCGGGCAGAAAGTGTGCTTTCTTTGTCTGCCGGTTGGCGATTTCGAGGCATCTAATGATCATCCAATGACTTCGGCGGCGAATCCGTGATGTTTGACGAAGATCGACGGATTTCATGCACGAAAAATCAGATTTTGGAAAAATCACAGGGGCCAATCAACTCGAAACGCGAAAAGGACCCGAAAAAGGGTCTTCCGGCGAAATTTTGGGTCGCCGGAATTTCCATGGTCGCCGGCGACCATGGGCCAAGGTCGCCGGCGACCATGGGCCTTGGGCCCGTTTTTTGGTCGCCGTCCGGTCGCCGTTTCTTCGCCGTTTTTCGATCTTTTTTCATTCTTTTTTCTTCTGTATTTTTGCTGACATTTCCCCTCATTTATTGGCCTGATTCTCTTGAAGAAAACCCGACAAGAAGCCACGCAAATCGGAGCACAAAGTTTCCTATTTTTTGGAAAGCCGAAGACTTTGTTGTGCAGTTTTGCCGATTTTTTGTCAAGCGTTGAAACTAGGCCAAACGATGTCGGAATGACCTGAAATTCGACGTGGAGCTTCTTGAGCATTAGATAGGACCAACCGTAGGCTTTGGTTTGAGTTTTGAAGCCTTTTGGGGTCCCGCAAACGCTTGCCTTGATTTCGCCATGAGAGAAATGCCGAGCTTTGACTTGTGGTCAACCGATGTCCGATTGACCTGAAATTTGACAGGGAGCCTCCTGAGTAGTAAGTAAGACCAACCATGGGCTTTAGTTTGAGTTTTGAAGCCTTTTGGGGTCCCGCAAATGCTCGCCTTGATTTCACCTCGAGGAAAATGCCGAGCTTTGAAACTAGGCCGAACGATGTCCGTTTGACCTAAAACTTGACAGGGGACCTATTGGAGTCATTTTGAGATGATCCATTAGCTCCAATTTGGATGCCATGATTCCGGGATGCTCCGTCGCCGGTAGACCTGTTTTTGCTTCCTGAGAGTTAATGAAGGGTCAAACGTCGTCCGTTTGACTTGAAATTTGGCAGGGGGCCTTTTGGAGGTATTTTGGGACCATCCGTAGGCTCTGATCGAAGTTTTAAAGTCTTCGACACTGTCGCTGCCGGGAGCTCTTGTCTGGCTGTCGGAGGAGTGAAGTTAGGCCAAATGATGTCGAAATGGCCCGAAACTTCATGTGTACCCTTCTTTTGACTGCTTTGAAGGATCTTGCAGTTTTTGTTTGATTCTGACAAGATCTGGTGCTTGAAGTGGCGCCTTCCTATTTATGGCAGGATGTGGTTCCATGTAGCATTTGGTGTTGAAGGGACATAGTGACATTTTTGGTGTCAACAATGGATCCACATGTTGTTTGATGCCGGATGACGATACAACTTCAAACATTGATTAATACCAGTGGGCCAATAACTTCTGCCTTGTCAATTTCTCGATCGTTCGGACAGAAAGTGTATTTTCTTGGTCAACCGGTTGGCGATCTTGGAGCGATCAATGATGATTTCATGCTCTTGACGGCGAAACCGAAATGTTGTCGAAGATCAGTCAATTTCAAGTATCAAGAATCAGATTTTCGAAAAATCACATGGGCTGGAATTCCCAAAACGCAAAAAGAGTCGGAAAATGGGCCATCTGGAGGAAATTCGGCGACCTGGATTTGCAGGGTCGCCGGCGACCATGGGGTTTTTTCCCCTTTTGGTCGCCTTTTCTTCGGCCGTTTTTCGATCTTTTTGCTTCTGTTTTTCTCCTGTATTTTTCTTGACATTTTTCCTCATTTATTGACTTGATTCTCTTGAAGAAAACATGATGAGAAGCTATGCAAACCGGAGCACAAAGTTTCCTATTTTTTGGAAAAGCTGAAGACTTTGTAGTCGACTTTCCTTCAAGAGTCAAAACTAGGTCAAACGATGTCGGAATGACCCGAAATTTGAGGTGAAGCCTCCAGAGCAGTAGATAGGACGAATCATGGGCCTTTGTTTGGGTTTTGAAGCTGTTTAGAGTCCCGTCGCTGCTAGACTTGATTTTATCGCGATGAAGATGTCGCGCTTTGATGTACGGTCAACCGATGTCCGATTGTTCCGAAATTTGACAGGAAGCCTAATGGATCCATTTTGAGACAATCCATTAGCTCTGATTTGGATGTCATGGTCCCGGGAAGCTCCGCCGCCGGTAGGCTTGATTTTGTTCCCGAGCATCATAGTCTGGTCAAACGTCATCGGAATAACCTGAAATTTGACGTGCAGCCTTTTGGAAGCATGTAGAAGCTACCCAAGTGCTCTGTTGGATGAGTGATGGCCTCGGTGGTTTTCACCCCCCGAGAGGCTTGATTTTGCTGCTTGAGTGTTAATGGAGGGTCAAAGGTTGTTGATTTGACTTGAAATTTGACATGCAGCCTTTTAGATGTGTTTTGAGACCATCCATAGGCTCTAATCGAAGATTTGATGTCTTCGACACTATCGCCGCCAGGATCACCTATTCAGTTGCCAGAGAAGTGAAGTTAGACCAAATGATGCCGGAATGGCCCGAAACTTCAAGTGTATCTTCCTTTTTGCTGTTTTGAAGGATCTTGCAGTTTTTATTTGATTTTGATAAGATCTGATGCTTGAACCGACATTCGCCTGTTTGTGGTAGGATGCAGCTTCATGTGGCTTTTTGATGTTGGGAGGCAAAGTGACATTTTTGGTGTCAACATTAATCTCATGCTTTTGTGTGTCGTCGCGGCCCCTTAGCCTTAGCCTTTAATCTTACTCTAATCATGTTTAGGGATTTGAGGTCGTGACAGACTAGTATCAAAGCGGGACAAGTTTCTCGGGTTAAAAGAAACTAGCAACATTAGGAAGCCTGTGAGATTCATTAGACTTATGTTCCCGTGTAGTTCACGTTTTACAAGGCATAGTTGTCTATCTTTTGTTATAGGCACAAATGTCGGAAAGAGCAAGTGCGTCGGTCGCGAAAACAACAGACCCAAAAGGGTGTCGTAGTATAGCTAGGCACAAATGTTGAAGATTACATCCATGGAATGGACACAGGAACGGATCACATTTTGTTTTTCTTCTTCTTTTTCTTTGAAGATCACAAGTGAGCCATCAAAGTTAACAAATGGTTCCCCAATCCAAATGCAAAATCAAGCATTTCTGCGAGCTTTCATTTGGAATGAAAAAAAGACATAATACTCACAAATCTGAAATCACGAGTGACAAAATCAGATGTTTTTTTCTTTTTTATTTTTTTGAAATGTTTCATTAATTTTAGAGATCACAAATGAGTCCATCAAAAAGAGTGCAAATGGCCCTCCAATCCGAACGCAAACTCAAGCATTTCTATGAGCTTTTATTTGAAAAGGAAATAAACCAAGATTTCTCAAATATGAATCCAAAAGTGAGAAATGAGAGCTTTATTTTTTTAAAGATCACAAATGAACCCATCAAAGAGAGCAAATGGCCCTCCAATCTGAACGCAAACTCAAGCATTTCTACGTGCTTTTATTCGAAAAGGACTTTTCTCAAATACGAATACAAAAGTGAGAAACAAATTTTTTTATGAAAATATATATATATATATATATATTTAAGATCACGAATTAATCCACCGAAGATAGGAAATGGTCCTCCATTCCGAACGCAAACTCAAGCATTTCTGCGAGCTTTTATTTGAAAAGGAAGAAAGCCAGAATTTCCTTTCTTTTTAAGACTCAAAAGTGAGAAATCAGTTTTTTTTAGAAGTTCCTTTCTTTTTAAGATTCAAATAACATAAAAAAAATATGCAATTTGAAGGAATAATATAACGTGACATAAGAATTTGTAGAGTCACTTGATTGATGATCATGTTTTTTTAAACAAAGAAAAGGGTGGAGCCAAACTCAAAAAATGGAATTCAAAATCCCATGAATCCCCTCTTTTATATATATATATATATTGGATGCCAAACTCAACCAAGGCCACCTACTAAGAAAAGAAGCTAAGGAATCAAGAAAAGAAGCACAAACATAAACATAAAAAGAATATGATATGCATGTGTTTCTTTTCTAGGCATCATATTATCATGACAACGAGTCCCACCGGGTGTGCCAAGTGTTAGGGATTTTGTATATTGCAATTTGATGGATGCATCATCATTTTAATCATCATTTGAATTTTCACACATGCATTGATTTAGAAAAACTTGAAATTTTGATTTACACATGCATTATTTTTTAGACTTGTAGAACTATTGATTTATGCATGTTTTGTTTTTAATCTTGGATGCATTTAATTTGAAAAAGAAGTTTTATGAACCAAGCTAGCCTATCTTTTAAATCTTTCAAATCATTTTAGGCTTTTATGTTTCATGATTTTAAAAGCGCTTAGATTGAATTAAAATCATGTTTCCAAGCTTGATTTAATGGCCCAAAGACCCCACAAGAAAATTACCTTTTAATATGCATTTTTGGGGTTTTTGGTCCCTGGGCCTAGGTTGACCTGCAGTGTGCTCGGTCGACCAAGCCCATGGACCCGGTCGACCGCGCACACTGCGGGTCGACTGAGAAAAGAGCCGTTGGGCTACTTTTCCAAACGGACAGATTTTTGACCGTTAAGGCCAGGTCGACTGGGGTACAGTGTAGGTCGACCGGGGACACGCCAGAACTCATTTTTTGCGTATAAAATGAGGTTCATTCCCTTGAAAAAGGAGTTGAACATTTTAGTCTTCCTTGAGGTGTTTGGAGACAAAAGAAAGGGGATGAACTAAGAGAGACCAAGGGGTTTAATGAAAAGCTAAAGCTTGGATTAATGAAGTTAAATCTCTAAGTAAGTTTTACTTTTCATTATCATACGTTTCATGCCTTGTTTAAATTATTGGCAAATTAATTTTAGCATGTTAACTATGTTGTGTTGAATCCATCACTTCTCTTAATCTTTGATTTAAAAGTTGGATTGGATTCTTCACCCTTGATTTCAAACCAAGTTTGTTTTAAAACTTTATAAAACATGTTTTGTCAAATCCTTTGATTTCTTTTATAACATGTTTCATTTACTTGGTTGAATCATATTGTTGTTTTCATTCATTTGAACCTTAGTTAAACCTTTGTTTTTGAAAACAACATTGCACATGCATCACATGTTTAGACATAATTAATTTCATACAACTTGTGAGCTTTTGATTTTCATATCATCAACAAGTTAGTATTTTGTACATATGATTTGCATTTCACTTCAATCAAATCTTTGTGTGCTTTAAACTTTAAAATGCATTAAGCATGCATTAATTGAGCCTTCATTTTAACTTGATTGAAGTTATCACACACACACATCATGAACATACACCTTTGCATTCATATAGTGTTTGTGTGAGTTAGATTTTCAATTTCATATCCGCCTATTTAAGAGGCATTGTAATTGAGCTTAATTGTATTCTCTTAGAGTGTTTTGTGAAGACACTACCTTGAGAGAAAATCTCTTTATTGTAAAGGTTATTGCTTAGCCTAAGAAAAGCATTGTGTAAAGGTTATTGCTTAGCCTAGAAAAGCACATTGATAGGTTGTTGTTTAGCCTAAAAAAATAACATTGTTAGGTTATTGCTTAGCCTTGGAAAGCATATTGTAGAGGTTATTGCTTAGCCTTTTTCAAAAGCATAAATAGTGGAAATCCGGTGGGGTGTTGGATCACAAGCCGGTAGTGGATGTAGGCATTGAGGCCGAATCACTATAAATCCTTGTGTAGTGGTGTTTGCTTTGTGGTGATTGTTTTGTTTAAGTTTCCGCACATTGTATGTTAATCATCACATGTGACTAGTTAGAAATTAAAATTGGCCATAATTAGTCATTAAGTGTAGATCACCCTATTCACCCCCCCCCCCCAACCCTAGGGTACGGATCCCGAACTTTTTCGGGTTCGTTCCGGGGATTATCGAGGTTAGCGGATGTGAGAATGCGTGGGATCCAACCCTTTCCTGACCCAAGACGAACGAACAATCGGGTTTTCATTTTGTATACGAGTATGCCAAATTTCTATTCTATTTGAAAAGAACAAGTGATGAGTCGTAGACGAACTCTTTCATGTAGAAAGGAAAATAAACTTTTTTTTTAATTTTCATTGCATGTGTTTAAAAGAGACATAATTTGATTTTTGAATGCCGTGAAAGGCGAGTTTCATTTGCTTGCTGTGAAAGGCGATTTTGTGTTTGTCGTGAAAGGAGATTTTTGGTGCCATATAAGGGGATTTGCAACTCTCATCGAAAAGAAAAGACTTGTGATTATTGTATCTCTTTAAAAATACAAATACAATTAGAAGAAAGAAAAGGAAATATGACTTCACAAGAGATTGCGGGGACTCGTTCAGATTGATAGATGCAAGCCATGATTGGGCTTTGCCGACATCCTCATTTTTTATTAATGGTTTTGTAACTCCTTTTCTAACTCTTTTTTCTTGAATTTTGATTAGCCGTTGTAGAATAATGGGCCATTAGTTGCATTGATTATTCATAATTGGAGGAGTTGTACAATTTAATCTCATGATTGCATTGATTTGTAACTCCCATTTATTGGATTCTAATCGAGCCGTCCATGATAATGGTTTATTAATCGCATTAAGTAGTCATGATATATGGGTCATTAACCGCATTAATTGACAGCCAAAGCACTTGAAGAATCACGGGCCATGTTGTAGCTTTTGGAATTCTACGTGCAACGTCGGGGACTTTGATTACAATGGATTTCACACTTGATTCGTTGTCTAATGACTTTGTAATTTTAGACATTAATAATCGTCAGTGGGCCAATACCATCTGTCACGTTGATTTTTCGATCTGTTGGGCAGAAAGTACACTTTCTTGGTCGGCCGAATGATGACTTTTAGGTGTCCGATGACGAACCCATGATTTTGATGATGAATCCGTGATGTTGACAAAGATCGATTGATTTTGTACCCTAAAAAATAGATTTTCAAAAAATTACAAAGGCCAAATAGCCTAAAAATGGAAAAGGGTCCCCAAAAATGGGTTTTCACAGAAATCTGAAGACCCTGGAGTGACCGTGCACACATGGTCGCCACGACCATGGGGACTTTGGTCCCATTTTCGGCCGTTTTTTCAAATATTTTCTAACTTTTTCTTTATTGACATATTTTCCTTGACATTTTTTTACACTTTTTGGCATGATTTTTCCTACGGATAACTTGATGAGAAACTGTGCAAAACGAGGGGCGAAGTTTCCATGTTTCCGGGAAAGCTGAATACTTTGTCATGCAGGGGTGCCTGTATCATAGATTATTTTCAACCGACACTTAATGCTCTTAACAGATTTTACCACTAACGAGAGATCACACATCTCTCTTGTCGTTGGATTGTGCTCATATTCATTTGATCAAATCTTCGGCCCCTTGATCCACACATTAGATAGTTAGTGGATCAATTAAAACACCTCGACTGCGCATAGTGATGCCTAATTACCATTAAATGGTTATGCAGTGGGTGTCAGGGGTTCATGAAAGAAATACGTTGTGACGAGATCTTAGTACAAGATGCACTGGGTCAATAGTGTAATCATAAAATTGGAACTATCAAACGTACAAAGATATGGCTTTGATACCAATTGTTGAAATTGTTGGTGCCATATAGGTGTTGGAACCAAAGGTGTCGAGAACCTTGTGTGTTTTAGTGGGAGATATATACTATGAAATCGTTGTGAATGCTACCACATTTTTTGGACGATCAACCAAAGGTTCCCTTCTCCCTTATTTAGAGCAATCTTGAGGAGTCACAACTATTGCGGACTCTACCCCTCCTGGAATCCCACATCTCCTAACCAATGGAAAATTAGTTAACTTGAATTAGATGCCGATCCAAGACTCTTTACCAGAGTCTAATCCCTATCCAAACTCTCCCAGGGTTACAAACTAAGACTTAATATGGACATTCATCCATGGACTTCGTTGCATGCTTAGTCCGACGTGGGTCCTGTGCCAGGCAGTCCATAAGGTTTCTTGATCGTGCTTCCTAATAATGCCCCTGTTGTAGGAGCGGAAGTAAAAGTGGTAGTGCGACTCAATGGTTTCGAACTTCTCAAAGGACCAAGGAAATTTAATTTTCTCCAATGCGTTATTTTCAAAGGAAAATGGGAAAACTTCTAATGGTTTCATGATGCCGATCAATGGTTGACAACCTTATTGGTTTATGAGCCATCAAAGGGCCAACGATGAACTCATCACGGGAGGATAGAACAGTTCATTCTCTTTGTTGCATGGGTCTTTTGTTTGCAATCATTTACATGTATAAACAATTCACGTTCATAAGGATTACGCTTCATCACTTTTGTTTGCAATCATTTACTCAAGTGATGCATAAATAAGATGTGAAAACATCAATATTTTCATTCCAAAACAAGTGTGAAAGTGAATCTTGTGGGGCTCGTCAACTACATTTAGTTGTTTTCATTCTTGTGGATCCCATATTTGTAATCTAAACCATTCACATTGTTTACAGAACTAGTAAACCCCAAGATATTGAAACTGATAATCTTAAATCTTCATAGATTTTGAGTAATTTGTGAAAATGTCACAACCTATAAATAAGTTTCTGCACTTCTGTGGGCTTCAATTCATGATCCGAGCCATTAAATATTCATATATTAATGGTAGATATCATGACTTTTAGTTTCATATCATAATTCTTCATGGATTTTGAGTTTTTTTTTTAAATTTTGTTAGAAAATCCAAATAACTCTAGGACCGTTGGATGTACTTATCCACTCATGTGAAAATAATGATTTTGGCAACCATTGTAATGCAACATTTGGAACCAAAATGATTTTGACAAACATTTTCACATGCGGAACATTTTCATATGAATCATTTACATCGGAGGAATTTACGGGAAAAAAACCCATTTGGTGGCCGGTGCACAAAAAAAGACCCAATACATTCTCACAGACAGAAAAGGCCTTTTTGTTACTTTTGCCTTTTATTTTTTCCTTTAGCTTGAGGGTCAATATCAATGCTCATTTTTCTTAGTTGAGCAAGCGTCGAACATAAGTCTAACGCTCAGTTAGTATTATTCTTTGTTGAGAGTCGATATTGGTGCGACGCTCAATGAGGAATTGTCCCTTAGATGCTCGTACCATCTTCTTCCTTTTCTTTATTCCTCTTTTTAATCCTCTTTATCCATCTCCCTAACTCCATAAATGGTGTCTTTTGTTGCAAAGATCCTCTAACACAAATTTGCGGCTCATTTTAAACTCATACTAGAATGCATTGCTTTCAGTGTGCGTGGGTGGGTGGGTGGCTTTCTTATGAAAGAAAAACCCATTTCCTTTTCAAATGCAACAAGGATGACTTTTTATGGCCGGCCTCTTTCTATCATTTTGTTTTTACAGGAGGCAGAGGAGCAGGAAGGACAACATTGAACTGGGAGGCCCACTTCAGCATTGCGCTTGGTGCAACCTGTGGCATTGAGCACCTCCATCGGCAAGGCCCCAACATCTCCCATGGCAACATTAGGTCCTCCAATGCCCTCCTGACCAAAACCTATGGTTACTCGTGTCTGGGACTTTGGCCTAGTCCACCTTGTGGGCTCAGCTCCACTCCTAACTGTGTAGGAGGTTATCGAGCGCCTAAGATGATAGATCCCTGTATGGTCTCTTAGAAAGCAGATGTCTATAGCTTTAGCGTGCTTCGGTTGGAGTTGCAAACAGGAAAAGCCCCAACGCATTCCATCTTAAATGAGGAAGAAATTGATCTTCAAGGTGGGTGCAGTCAGTGGTTGGTGACGATTGGAGATCAGAGGTGTTTGGTCTTGAGCTGTTAAGGTACTATAGTGTCGAGGAGGAGATGGTTCAACTTCTGTAATTTGTGTCAACACTCGCTCAACTAAGAAAAATGAGCGTTGATATGACACTCAACCTAAAAGCAAAAACAAATGAAAAAAGCGACGGGAGGGCCTTTTCTTTATGTGAGAATCTATTGGATCCTTTTTTGTGCACTAGCCATCTAACAAGTTTTTTCCGTAAATTCCTCTTTACATTGTCATTTTCCTATCACCTGTGTAAAAGGTGAATCACCGGAGTAGTTTCTAAAATTTGGATTTTCTCGGATGCGGAAAGATTGGTTGATTACTTCTTGTGTTTTAGACATCTTGGATATGGTATCTAGTTTTGCAAGTGTTTATTTTAGCTTTATTATTTGAATCTCAAACGGTGTGGCCCACGTCCCTGTATATTTTGGCCTAGGTTGTGATGGTGTTTTTTCAATTCAAAAGTTCTCGCGTGGCACTACAACAAACTGCACTTTTCCCGACACTATTTGCCAATGCAGTGAAAATTTGTGTTGGTAAAAGTATTATTTCTGATGCATATTTGTATTACATTGGCAAAAGTCACAGAGAATTGCTATTTTTACCGACGCAAGTAAGACCGCGTTGGAAAAAATTGTGAAAAACACGTTGGCGCCAATAAGAATTTCACCCAAAAGCAAGGCAAAGTTTTGCCAACGCGTGTTTTCCTAATGGCGACGCATTAATGCATTGGTAATTATTTTGCCTACTAGCGATGCATAGGTGTGCGTTGGGAAAGCTCTGACTTTTTATCTGCACCAATGCCAATACATTATTTGCGCCCACAAAGCCCCATTTACAACAAACTGCACCTTTTCCGACACTATTTGCCGACGCAGTGAAAATTTGTGTTGGTAAAAGTCTTATTTCTAACACATATTAGGACTGTGTTGGAAAAGGTCACATTAATCTTTTGTTTCCATCATTTTTCCTCTCTATTTTCTTTCCCTCTTTTTTGCTCTCTATCTCTACGGTTTCTCTTGGTCTCTTTGGAAAGTGCTTCCACTACAGCTGCCCGAAAAAAATATACCTTGCCGATCATAGCACCACCGGAAAGGAGTTCCAGTACAATCAATCTGAGATTCACTTCTCATCAAGGTATAATATCTGTTTGGGCCTTTGAGGATTTAGGGTTTTGCAGTTTTGGATTTTGAAGATTTAGGTTTTTCTATCTTTCATCTCATCTCTGTAGCACGTATCTATGTATCATTCATCTTTGACATTTCATCTCATCACGAAAACCCTTATTTCAAAATCCTAACCCACCAAGCCGTCACCCCTTGCCATCTCTTGTTTGCCAAGCCCCCATTCCAATAAGGTATGAACTCTACTAAACTGTCACGCCCCAAAACCGGGATCCTGCAGTGATCCGATCTCGGGGAGCGTGATTTGGGGTTAAAATTTTTTTTTTTCCCCAAGATCCGTGTGTGTGAGGATTACAAAATTTCACACAACCTGAAATTTTCGCAGAAGCTGATGTGGCGTGCGGCTCGGAGCCTATTGCCATCAGGTTCCGTGTCACACTCAACCACTAACATAAAGCCATCAAATCAAGGCTTATAATCAGACTGGAACAAATCAAGAATCATAAAATACTGAGCTGGCAGTAACAGGACAATTAATTTCCCACATATGTTCAAGTTACAAATTATACGAATATATTCATGAAAAAAGATCCTAAAAGAAAAAGGCTAATAAAAGCCATCCAAAAATAACCAACTAAACAAAATGCTACCCAAATTACATTACGAACTCCAGCGCCAAAAGCGATATCTAGATGACATCGTTGGGCAGCCACTCACGTCCAACCGACGGCTCAACCGCCGCCCCTGCTCAAACTGTCTAAAAGGCAAAGGGGCTCGAAATCTGGCACCAAACAAGAGAGTATCAGACATGACGGTCTGGCAAGCAAATAAACAGATAAATGGTGACAAATATTTATAAAACATTATGAAAGACATTATAAAACAATTAAAATACTAACATGAATATCGATGAAATAATTAAACAATTTCTAAACCATTAACAATTTTAAAGAGACATAATGAACTGAGTAAAAACACTGGCAATCCACATATAGCTATATTCTCCTATTACCGAAGTAACAAGAGCAAACAGAAACCGTGGCCACTACCCGTGGGACCGGAACAAACAGAGCCGTTGCCACATAAAGTGGGACGGAAATCAGAACCGTTGCCACTACCCGTGGGACCGGAATACAGAACCGTTGCCACTACCCGTGGGACCGGAATACATAACCGTTACCATGGCCGGAGCAGACAGAGTCCAAACTGTAGTTGGCAAATAATTTAAAGATCCCAAGTTGGGTGATCAGCCCAACAAGGTAACCTAAGCTTAGTGGTGCCTTTAAATTTCAAAACAAGATTCCTATCAATTCTTTCTCTCATCTCTCTCATTCAATTTACACATTCCAAAGTATTATAATTTATCAAAATTCATTAATGGGCTTATACACATTATAAGGAAATTTACGGGCCTCAAAACAAATAGGAGAGATGGGATGAAATGGGCCTAAAACAGGTCTAGGAATGACCGACAAAACAGTCCCAAAAAAAATCAGAAAAACAGTCCCTAAACAGCCCAGAAAATGGGCCCTGGACAGACCTGGGCTCGCTCCCAGGCCCGCTCAAGCGGGTCCAGACTCGCTCGAGCGGGCTGGGCTTCTGCCCAGTCCGTGGACAGTCAGCTCCCAGCTGACTTTCTCCTCTTCTTCTTCCTGTTTCGGATTTCTTTATTCTTCCTCTATCATTTCAGTTTCTTTCCCATTCATTTCAAGCCTTTCTTAACATTGAGAATCCCCATTAAACCATAAACATTATTTACATTCAGATTTCCAAATCAATTTCAGCATATTGTATGACGTTAGAAATATAGAATTCTGCAGCAATCTGAACTCATTTGTATATAAGAATAATGCTGAAATCTGAACTCAATTACACACTAAGATCTTGCACAAATCTGAACATAACTGAACATGGAGACATTGCAGGAATTTGCACATAATCTGAACCTTTAAAAACATTGCAGAAATCTGAATATAGCTGATCATTAAAACAATGCAGAAATTATGCACATGAAATGAAAACAAAACCTGCAGAAATTTGATTATAAAACAACCATAAAATTTTCTAAAACACACCTGATATAGTCCATTGAAATCGGTAGAAAAAAATGCAACTTTCAAGTCATAACTTTTGAGAAAATAAAGTGCAGATTTGCATGCATTCCAAGGGTTGTTTATTCACTTGCCTCAAGTGCAGAAAGGGCCACAAACCACTCTAAGAAACTCTCAAACCCAGCAACTCCAATCTAGACAAAAAAATCCAAAGAAGAACACACTAAAATCCACCAAATTCGAAATAGAAAAGAGCTCTCAAGAAACTCTTTTGCATGCATGAAGAAAGGGTTCAAAAGGTTCCATTAAAACTAGAAATTTGAAAAAGAAGCCATTGCTAACCTTTTAAGAGCTCTAGACAAGAAGAAGAGCTTGGAGAAGAGATGGGTTCCAGCTGAAATTCCTCAAAAATAGTATCTTTGAAAAGCTTGAGATGAGGAGAAAGGATTTGTGAAATCAAATCTTTACATAGCACTCAAGAAATATACATGCAAGAGGAGAGAAGGGCTGAAAATGGAGGAGAAGAGAACACTCATGTTCAGCTATGTTGCAGGAAAATGAAATGAAGGAGAAGGTCTCCAACGTGGGTTTATTTGGGTTTTAAGTGAGGAAGATGGGCCCCAAATCTTCAAGTGGCTGGATCGATCATTTGTGTGTCCCGAATGAAAACGACGAAGAAGACAAAGTTGATCGTCGAAAAATCTAGTTTTCAAAAAGTATATTTTTCTCATGGTTTTCAAATTTCGAAATTTATGCGCAGATTTAGTGTAAAAAGACGAATTTGCCCATTTTTCTCGAAAAACGTGATTTCTGAGTTTCAAATTCAAACGGACAAAACATGAAAGTTGTTAAGATCAATAAAACAAATCGAGAGGAGTAAAAATTGGAATTCTTTTTAAATAAACGAATAAATTCCCACGCGAACGCAAATCACACGGGCCACCACTGGCCGGGTCAAAACAAACTCGCGGCTCTCAAAATTCTCCAAAGCTATGAAAAATCTAACCAAACTCACAAACGAAGCCAAACCACCTCTAATCTCACTCAAAAAGCTAATCAACAACTAAGACAACACTAAACACGAGAATTAGGGGTCAGGGTCTTACATCCTCCCCCCCTTAGAACATTTGGTCCTCCAAATGTACTAAACCAAATCAAAATCGAAAACTCAAAGGACCGATCAAAACACTGATACCCTACACTGACTTCGGCAACTGTGATACCCCCTGATCAAACCTGACGGTGAGATGCGCCTGCAAGCAACTTACCTGATTCGGTCCAACATGCTCCTCTAACAAAACCGATGTTCAAAATCTCCTCTAGTCATCCCACGGTGGTCATCTGGTGTCCTTGCACTGGATCAATTCTTTTACTTGTCTTGTCAATCATTGTTGGTCCAAGAAACTGTAAGTTCTGTCTCTTCCTATCATCCTGGAATTCTGTGCCTTAAGTCATACAAAGTTGCACGCGGTGATCCTGACACTTGCATGAAGTTGTGGTTGTAGACAAGCTCGCATCGAAGTAATCTCCATCCCGGAAAATCTAGGAATTCCATGTACCTGCTCTTCTTTTGCCTCTATCTCATGCTTTACCTTTCTTGTAAGAACGATTATTTCATCCACATCCGAGTGTCCTATCGCGAGTTATGTTCATTGTCTCATAAATCAGACTTTGTTTTCAACTTTCTTCCACGCAATCAATGCACCTCCATCTATAGCGTAGACAAAATTACAACTAACTTGTGACATTTCTTCAACTTACATCTGTACACTATCCAATCCAATAACCCGTAAGTCGGCAAAATCTGCAAAATCTCCTCTATTATGCTATCAGGTCAAGCTCTTTTCTGCATAATACTTCTTCTTCTACTGCTAAAAATTGACCTTGAATGCACCTAACCACTCACTTGGCACTATTGCTGAGTCGTCTGCACCGGCATAGCTGCAAGTTACGAAAGTTCTCAACCAAAACTATGACAAAAGCTCTTTGAATTAGAGAAATTCCTAAGTTTTTGGTACCAACTTCTGGCCTTACTAACTGAAAATTACCTCACCCTTCATAGAATCAATAACTAATACGGCTCCTGCAGTCCTTCGTCTCAAAAAAATTGGTCCAAGTTCACCCAAGAATCCATACTTACTTACCTTAGTACGCCGCATGACAATCTTCGATCAGCTGAAAAAGGGGTCTTCAAGTACTACTTTCACTCTTCTCTAGCAAGCAAATGCAGACATTTTCTTTTACTAACCACAGTGATGATGTTGAAAGGCTGAAAATCTGTCGAAGTTCTTCAAAAACAACACGCTAAGCCCACAAAGTTCTCAATCACTGGCGTGAACCTCTCAAGCTTTGGTGTAAACACAAGCAAAAGACACTAAATGTGGGTATGGAGACTTTAAATTCTCACCCACTAAAGGAAAAGCAAATCTGGACTCAAAGAAACAAAAACTAAACAAAATAAACCCATACGATCTAACGAGTCCTGACCACACGTCTTAATGTTTCTAGAGTGTTTTATTTCCTAGAAACTTACCAGCTCTGATACCAGTCTGTCACGCCCCAAAACCGGGATCCTGCAGTGATCCGATCTCGGGGAGCGTGATTTGGGGTTAAAAGTTTTTTTTTTCCCCAAGATCCGTGTGTGTGAGGATTACAAAATTTCACACAACCTGAAATTTTCGGGGAAGCTGATGTGGCGTGCGGCTCGGAGCCTATGGCCATCGGGTTCCGTGTCACACTCAACCACTAACATAAAGCCATCAAATCAAGGCTTATAATCAGACTGGAACAAATCAAGAATCATAAAATACTGAGCTGGGAGTAACAGGACAATTAATTTCCCACATATGTTCAAGTTACAAATTATACGAATATATTCATGAAAAAAGATCCTAAAAGAAAAAGGCTAATAAAAGCCATCCAAAAATAACCAACTAAACAAAATGCTACCCAAATTACATTACGAACTCCGGCGCCAAAAGCGATATCTAGATGACATCGTTGGGCAGCCACTCACGTCCAACCGACGGCTCAACCGCCGCCCCTGCTCAAACTGTCTAAAAGGCAAAGGGGCTCGAAATCTAGCACCAAACAAGAGAGTATCAGACATGACGGTCTGGCAAGCAAAATAAACAGATAAATGGTGACAAATATTTATAAAACATTATGAAAGACATTATAAAACAATTAAAATCCTAACATGAATATCGATGAAATAATTAAACAATTTCTAAACCATTAACAATTTTAAAGAGACATAATAAACTGAGTAAAAACACTGGCAATCCACATATAGCTATATTCTCCTATTACCGAAGTAACAAGAGCAAACAGAAACTGTGGCCACTACCCGTGGGACCGGAACAAACAGAGCCGTTGCCACATAAAGTGGGACGGAAATCAGAACCGTTGCCACTACCCGTGGGACCGGAATACAGAACCGTTGCCACTACCCGTGGGACCGGAATACAGAACCGTTGCCATGGCCGGAGCAGACAGAGTCCAAACTGCAGTTGGCAAATAATTTAAAGATCCCAAGTTGGGTGATCAGCCCAACAAGGTAACCTAAGCTTAGTGGTGCCTTTAAATTTCAAAACCTGAACCGATACAAGTCAAATCATAATAATTTATTTCTGAAATCGGTAAAACAAATACTCCTGAACAAATACATACACACTTGTTCTCCTTGGCTCATGGGCTCGCACTACGAAGCTCTAGCCCCATCTTGCCTTGAGATTTTTGTTTTCAAAATAATAGTCCCTTTGGCTCATGGGCTCGCACTACAAAGCTCTGGCCCCATCTTGCCTCGAGATCTTATTTTCAAGATAATAGACCCTTTTCGAACGTGGTGAACCATTCAATTCATTTCAAAATAATTTGTAGAAAATATACAAATTTCCATGGCGAACCATTCAAATCTATTTCAAATCGATTTGTAGAAAAATATACGAATTCATGTGGTGAACCACTTGATTCTATTTCAAATCACCGATGCCTTCAAACGTGAGGAATCACTTAAATCCTTTCAAATTAATTTGCCGAAGAATACATATACATTTTCTAACTTGGAATGGAATAGTGTAAAGTGAATTTATGGCCTACCAAGGGATACCTTAATGCACACTTATTTCTTGGAGGTTAATATATAATGGGTTTGGTACCAATGAAAATCCACAACTCCTAAGGTTAATAAGTGTGCCTTAAGATTCACAAAATTTCCCGGGTAAGATCCTATCAATTCTTTCTCTCATCTCTCCCATTCAATTTACACATTCCAAAGTATTATAATTTATCAAAATTCATTAATGGGCTTATACACATTATAAGGAAATTTACGGGCCTCAAAACAAATAGGAGAGATGGGATGAAATGGGCCTAAAACAGGTCTAGGAATGACCCACAAAACAGTCCCAAAAAAAATCAGAAAAACAGTCCCTAAACAGCCCAGAAAATGGGCCCTGGACAGACCTGGGCTCGCTCCCAGGCCCGCTCGAGCGGGCCCAGACTCGCTCGAGCGGGCTGGGCTTCTGCCCAGTCCGTGGACAGTCAGCTCCCAGCTGACTGTCTCCTCTTCTTCTTCCTGTTTCGGATTTCTTTCTTCTTCCTCTATCATTTCAATTTCTTTCCCATTCATTTCAAGCCTTTCTTAACATTGAGAATCCCCATTAAACCATAAACATTATTTACATTCAGATTTCCAAATCAATTTCAGCATATTGTATGACGTTAGAAGTATAGAATTCTGCAGGAATCTGAACTCATTTGTATATAAGAATAATGCTGAAATCTGAACTCAATTACACACTAAGATCTTGCACAAATCTGAACATAACTGAACATGGAGACATTGCAGGAATTTGCACATAATCTGAACCTTTAAAAACATTGCAGAAATCTGAATATAGCTGATCATTAAAACATTGCAGAAATTATGCACATGAAATGAAAACAAAACCTGCAAAAATTTGATTATAAAACAGCCATAAAATTTTCTAAAACACACCTGATATAGTCCATTGAAATCGGTAGAAAAAAATGCAACTTTCAAGTCATAACTTTTGAGAAAATAAAGTGCAGATTTGCATGCATTCCAAGGGTTGTTTATTCACTTGCCTCAAGTGCAGAAAGGGCCACAAACCACTCTAAGAAACTCTCAAACCCAGCAACTCCAATCTAGACAAAAAAATCCAAAGAAGAACACACTAAAATCCACCAAATTCGAAATAGAAAAGAGCTCTCAAGAAACTCTTTTGCATGCATGAAGAAAGGGTTCAAAAGGTTCCATTAAAACTAGAAATTTGAAAAAGAAGCCATTGCTAACCTTTTAAGAGCTCTAGACAAGAAGAAGAGCTTGGAGAAGAGATGGGTTCCAGCTGAAATTCCTCAAAAATAGTATCTTTGAAAAGCTTGAGATGAGGAGAAAGGATTTGTGAAATCAAATCTTTACATAGCACTCAAGAAATATACATGCAAGAGGAGAGAAGGGCTGAAAATGGAGGAGAAGAGAACACTCATGTTCAGCTATGTTGCAGGAAAATGAAATGAAGGAGAAGGTCTCCAACGTGGGTTTATTTGGGTTTTAAGTGAGGAAGATGGGCCCCATGTGCCCCAAATCTTCAAGTGGCTGGATCGATCATTTGTGTGTCCCGAATGAAAACGACGAAGAAGACAAAGTTGATCGTCGAAAAATCTAGTTTTCAAAAAGTATATTTTTCTCATGGTTTTCAAATTTCGAAATTTATGCGCAGATTTAGTGTAAAAAGACCAATTTGCCCATTTTTCTCGAAAAACGTGATTTCTGAGTTTCAAATTCAAACGGACAAAACATGAAAGTTGTTAAGATCAATAAAACAAATCGAGAGGAGTAAAAATTGGAATTCTTTTTAAATAAAAGAATAAATTCCCAAGCGAACGCAAATCACACGGGCCACCACTGGCCGGGTCAAAACAAACTCGCGGCTCTCAAAATTCTCCAAAGCTATGAAAAATCTAACCAAACTCACAAACGAAGCCAAACCACCTCTAATCTCACTCAAAAAGCTAATCAACAACTAAGACAACACTAAACACGAGAATTAGGGGTCAGGGTCTTACATAAACCAGACTCCTTTTGTTTTTTATTTATTTATTTATAAACCAGATTCCTGAATGGAAAGAAGGACAATGGAATATAAATCTTCTTTGATTTTGGTTTTTTTCTTTTTGTATTATTTGCTTTCAGATCTAATTGCTCTGTCTTTATAATACCGTAATGAAATTGATCTTTTTCTTTGTTGTGACTCCTAATATGTCGCGACCACAGACCGGGCCCCTTGGACAAGGCGGCCTAATCCGGGATCGGGACTTCTTTGTTATAATAATAATATGATGATGGTTGTGCATGAATTAAATCCAACTCCAAAACGTATACGAGTCCATTAAGAAGGATGCCACTCGTACACACGATTTCCCACAGGTGTCCGCGGTGAGGATAACACAATAACATGAATATTTCTTTTATGTGCGGAAGCATGTAGCAAATCTATATTTCATACATTCATGTCCAAGATACAAGATTAAAGCATGTTTCATACTAGTATCAAAATGAGCAATGATCATTAAAGCTATAACCCCAAAATAAAGTTAAGGTTTACAACAAAGTAGTTTAATTACATTGTTCCCAAAAATAGAGGCCAACAAAGGCCAATATGAATAAAGTGACAAGTTTCCCAAAAGAATGGTTAGACACAACCCAAAATGTGTTACGCAACTCAAGCACCCGAATGTCTAGACGACATCATCGGCGTGCCACTCAACTAGTCGTTGCGGTTCGCCAACCGCAACCTCGAGCTCCTCCTCGGGGAGACCAACAACGGGACTTGAGTACCAAAAACAAGGGTCAAACACGACGGTTTGGCAAACGGGTGAAAAGACATAACAATATAGAAAAATACCTTGAAAATCATTTAAACCTGTCAAAGCATTAATTTCATAAAACAAGAGAAACATTTGATCAAATACATATGCAATATAAGACATGTAAGGTATCCAAGGAAACGGGAAACAGACAAGATGGCAACCACACATAGCTAAGTCCTCTATCACCGAAGTGACATGAGCATATCGGGATGTTGTCTCAGTCACCGAAGTGAGGAGATGCAACATAAGTAACATATACATAATATAATACAATACGGGACGGGACCACGGTAGCGAACCGGGTATCGGGACAAGACCACGGTAATAACCGGGTAGCGGGATCTAAGACTGCAGCTGGCGGGACGGGAAAGGGTTTCCAAGTCGGTCGATCAAACCGGTAAGGAAAGCCAAGCTTAGTGGTGCCGACTCATAGGTCAAATCATGTAAAACAAGTCATGTACAAATCATATGTAATGCACTTAAATAAACGGGAGGGACGGGGTGCTCGAAAGCACTAATTTCATTTTCAAACGGGAAGTGCATGTCGGGGCTAGCAAAAGCTTTAGTTTCAAATTCAATATTTTCGGGAATGATAAATCACGTCTCTTGAAATTCGGGACAAGTATCGGGATTCGATATAAATCAAGTGAATAAGGACCCCGTATGTCTATTGTGATGATCACTTGGTACTCCTTGAGTTTAGAGACATTCCGGGCTCTTTATGCACCTTAAGGATTCAAACCCTAATCAAGTTTTAAATAAACAAAGCCTAAATGAGAAGGGAACCTAAGCACGACGTTAATCTAGTAGTACCTTACAACCTGCTCATTCATCGATGGGAAAACGGATTCGCGATATCCAAACAAACTAATTTCGCATTTAGATAAAAGAAAGGATATCCCGTCGTTCCGTACCGTTCAGAATTGAACTAGATTAAGTACCGATACAACCGGATTAATCGTGAGGAAATGACGGTTCAACCATCCTCAAAAGAAGTCCAACGGGTCCACAAAAGGGTCACTAAGTTACATTTACAGTCCACCTAAACATAGGGTAAAAGTCCATTTTTTTCTGCAGGGTTTCCAGTTGGGCCGGTAAACCTGGCCCATGGCCGGTCGACCGCGTACACAGTGGCTCGGTCGACCGCCCATGGGCCAGGTCGACCGTGAGTTGTAAAATAAATAGGTGAATAGTGTTTTGGTCAGGCTCCAGAGAGCCTGACCTCTGTGTCGCCGGTCGACCGCGCCCTAGGCCGGTCGACCGCGTGCTCTTCATAACTGAGACTCCCGCAGTTCAGCAGGCTACCCAACGTGGGGGCTTGTTGCAGTGTCGCCGGTCGACCGCGCCCCTTGGCCGGTCGACCGCGTGAACGGCGTAACAGAACCCAGGTTCTGTTACAGCAGTTCAGGGGTCTTTCCCATTTTTCCTATCTTTTCTACAATCTTTCCAAACCTGATTAGCAATCTCATATATGATTAAAACAAGCTTTCAAGAACTAAAATGAGCATTTATTACCCATCTAAACAAGTCATTAATATCTCAAAATGCTAGGTAAAAACATAAATGCATTTCACCAAAACTCATTCAAATGTAAAAGAGTCAAAACATCCACTTGCCTTAAGTCTTCAATCAATGAAAAACAAGCTCTTAGCACTCTTGCAAGACAAGGATACAAGCTCTACCAAAAACCCCTAAAACAAACCCTAAAATGGGTCAAAACAATGAAGAAGAGAGGAGAGCTTTCAATATTGAAAATGTAGCTTCTCTAAGGCTAGAAGAACACTAATCTAGAATATTAGGAAGAGATCTTACCAATAGGTTCCTCAAATGAGTAAAGCAAACTAGAAGAAGATCTTGGAGAGATGGGATTCCTTCAAAAATGGTGTCAATGGAGAGCCCTTGCAATGGAGAAGAAGAAAATGAAATCTTTTGAGATGATGGTGCCAGTTTGGTGATGTCTCTTGAGCAAGGAGAAGCAAGAAAAAGAGAAAGTGCACCAAAACCCTAGGTTCAAGTAAAAGTTGCTGGAAAAGAGAAAAAGGGGGAAAGAGCTCTCTTTTATAAGCTACACAAGTGGGCTCCACCTTCAAGTACCCTAGTTGGGCTGAAATAGTGGTTTTCGGGGCTCCGGATGAAATCGACGAAAAAGGAAGAAATGATCGTCGAAATATCTAGTTTCTAAAAAGTTTATGTTTCGCGGGTTTCGGGATTAACACTAATTTGGTACAGATTTAGTGTAAAAGTACTGTTTTGCCCTTGAAGCTAGAAAAGTCAAGTTTCGGGGTTTCGAACGAGAACGGGATCAACATGAAAGTTGAAAGCAATAACGAGATAAACAAAACGGGATAAAATACAAATCAAGAAAACCAATATAAGACCTCAAGTACACAAAAAGCCATAAACAAGGAACCCCCAAAGGGCCCCACTAATACCAAAGTACTCAAAATCCCCAAAGCTATTCCAAAGCTATTCTAAACCACTAAACCAAATCCACAAAACAAATCAAGACTAACACGCAACTAACCAAGCACTAATCGAGATCACTCGGGTCGGGGTCTTACATAATAGCTATTGGGAGGGGTATCGTGATGGTGATTAGGAGGAAGCAGAACCCAATAGGATTTTTTTTAGATCCCAGTGCTGCTTCTAAGTCGTTCGAAAAACAAATAGCCATTTGTCTTCTAATTTATGATTGTTGTGGTTTAGATGCAAATGTTAACTTGAACTTGTAGGGTAATAGACACAAAAGAAATTAAAGGTTTTCTTTTTGGGTGAGGATCAGGAACTAGATTTTGTAGATAGGAGATACCAAATTTTTGTAGGTACGACTGGCAACTTTTGTCTCTGTCGCGACCCCAGACCGGGTCCCCAAGAGATAGGGCGGGCCTGATTCGGGATCGGGACTAATGTTTGTATTGATGATTGCATGAATTAATTTAATTCCCAAAACGTATACGAGTCTACCAAAGAGTACCACTCGTACACGCGATTTCCCATAGGTGTCCGCGGTGAGGATATCACATCAACATGAATATTTCTTTTATGTGCGGAAGCGTGTAGCAAATCTATTTCATACATTCATGTCCAAGATAACCAGATTAACACATGTTTAACACCAGTATCAAAATGAGCAATGATCATTAAAGCTATAACCCCAAAAGAAAGTTAAGGTTTACAACAATATAGTTTAATTACATTGTCCCCAAAAATAGAGGCCAACAAAGGCCAATAGGAATAAAATAACAAGTTCCCCAAAAGAATGGTTAGTTTCTATTCCCAAAATGTTTCGTCACTCGGCGACCGAATGTCTAGACGACATCATCAGCGTGCCACTCAACTAGATGTTGCGGTTCGCCGACCGCCTCCTCAAGCTGCTCCTCGGGGAGACCAATAACGGGACCTGAGTACCAAAGCAAAGGGTCAAATACGACGGTTTGGCAAACAGGTGAAAAGACATATTAATAAAGAAATTACCTTGGAAAACATTTAAACCTGTCAAAGCAATAGTTTCATAAAACGAGGGAATCATTTATTCAAATACATATGCAATATAAAACATGTAAGGTATCCAAGGAAACGAGAAACAAATAAGATGGCAACCACACATAGCTAAGTCCTCTATCACCGAAGTAACATGAGCATATCAGGATGTTGTCTCAGTCACCGAAGTGAGGAGATGCAACATAAGTAACATATACATATACATACTACAATACGGGACATGACCACGGTAGCGAACCGGGTATCGGGGCAAGACCACGGTAATAACCGGGTAGCGGATCCAAACTGCAGTTGGCGGGATGGGAAGGGGTCTCCAAGTCGGTGGATCAGATCGTCAAGGAAAGCCAAGCTTAGTGGTGCCGACTCATAGGTCAAATGACAAGTCAAATCATGTATAAAACATATTGAGTGCATGTATGTAAACGAGCGGGACGAGATGCTCAAAGGCACAAGTATCATGTTATTCGGGCATGTATAAACGGGCTTGCAAAATGCTAAAACATACTTTCAATATTTTCGGGAATGATAAATCATAATTTGAGAAATTCGGGACAAGTATCGGGATTCACGATAAATCATAATTCGAGAAATTCGGGACAAGTGTCGAGATTTAAGATAAATCAGGTGAGTAAGGACCCCGTATGTCCATTGTAATAATGACTTGGTACTCCTTGAGTTTTGAGACATTCCGGGCTCTTTATACACCTTAGTGATTTTCAAACCTTTAGGTGAATTTCAAAACAACGGAACCTCAAGGGAGATCCTAAGTATAATGTTAATCCTAGCGCATCGTACAACCTATGTCACACCCCCGGACCGAGGCCCTGATAATCAGGTTCTTAATCCGGGGGACGTGGCGCGACGGACTAAAAAAAAAATTTCGCCCGCACACGCTAATTATTTCCCCACAGGATTCCGCGGTGAGGATCCCGGACGATCCATCACAACCAAAGAATTAATTTCACATCAAAATAATGTTATACGGAAGCATGTAGCAAAATAAAACTCCATATAACACAAGATAAAGGTACAGTGCGATATCAAAAGAGAAATATATACATAGCATAACCAAGGTTAATTACAGTTGTGAGGACAAAAGTAGTTTAAATTATACAACCCTGACAAAGCCAACAAAGGCTATAAACAAAATTCCCAAAAATAACTGTCACTTCCCCAAAAGATGTTATTGATGCCCCAAACCAAACATGACGTCTACATGACATCATTTGGTTGCCACTCGGGCTCCACCTGAGGCCCTATTGCCTCTTGCGTGCACTCCGCCTCAAAGGCTGCGGGTCCGACATCTGACACCAAACAAGAGAAGTATCAGACACGACGGTCTGGCAGGTGAATAAAACAGATCTGATATACAAGTTATGAACATCATGTTTAAAATCATAAGGATGCTGGTAAAAACAAATCATATATAAGGAATAAATCAAATGAATTATTTCAGTGCAACTAAATGGATTTTTTCATAATTTAAATATCTCAAACTAACTGACAAATAATCAAAATATTGGCAAACCACATTTAGCTAAATTCTCCTATTACCGAAGTAATAAGAGCACACAGACAGAAACCGTCGCCATATAGAATGGCCGGAACAAACAGACAGAAACCATTGCCACAACTCGTGGGACCGAAAAACAGAACCATTGCCATGGCCGGACAAACAGACAGAATCCAAACTGCAGTTGGCAAATAGTTTTAAAGATTCCAAGCCGGGTGATCAGCTCAACAAGGTAACCTACGCTTAGTGGTGCCGATTCAAATCCAAAACGATACAATTCAAACCATTAAACACAATTCAAACCTGATAAAAGGACTACTCTTTATCAAAATAAACAGACAAATTCAGAACAAAACAAATGAGTAGCCTTTTTATTGTTTTTCAAACATGACAAATTAACCAACTTTGTTTCAAACGAATTTATGAGAAAACATAAACTTTCTCTAACTTGGAATGAGATGATTTGGATGATTGATAAGGTTTGATGGGCTTACCGAGGCCGTCTCAATACGCACTTATTGTCTCCATGTCGGTTTATGAGTGAAGAAGTTGGTGTCTCTGAAGGTCACCGACAATTGAGGGCATAAAGTGTATATTAAGATTAAAGAAATTCCCGGGTAAGTTTAATTTCTAAACTTTCTCTATGGTTTGAATCAAAGAAAAATGACTTGGGCTCAAATTCTTAATTCCCGATACTTAATAAGTCATTAGGGAATTTTCATACTCGAACTGGGCTCAAAACTAGCCTAAACAGCCCAAAAATCCATCAAAACTAGCATAAACAGCCCAAAAATCCATGCATGAAATGACCCAGGCGCGCTCGAGCGGGCTGGGCCTCTGTCCAGCCCGTGGACAGTCAGCTTAGCTGACTGTCCTCTCTCCTCCTCTTGTTTCAAATTTTTCCTTCTTCCCATATCAGAACTCTCCCTTCCTTCTTGTATTCATAACTCAATCAAAACTGAATTCAAGATGCTTCCAAACATCCTCATTCAACCACTATCATCATCACATCATCCCAATTCATATATCAAAGACAAGAAAGAAAACAGAATTTCATAATTCAATTGGATAAATACAGAATTTATCATTTCTAAACAAAACTGAAATCTCAAGCAACAAAAATGCAACTTAAGATGAGCTAACATTACACCATTTTCTGCACAAAATCATACCTAACCTGAAATGAAACAACCTCCTCTAGAATGAAATCAACATTGGAAATCAATTTCAAAGTTTCAAATCAAAAGAACACTATGTATACACAATCCAATTACTCACTTGCCTGAAACAAATATTGGGCCACAAACCACTCTAAGAATTCTCAACTCAGCAACTCCAATCTACACAAAAGAATCCAAAGAAGAACACTAAAAATCCACAAAATTTTGGAAAACAAAAAAGCTTTTCATGAAGGCTCTTGCATGTATGATAAAACAATCCTAAAGGGTCTAGAAAATCCAAAATTTCAAGAAGGAAGCCATTGCTAACCTTTGAAGAACTCTAGACAAGAAGAAGAGCTTGGAGAAGATGATGAACTCAGCCAAAATCCCTTAAAATTTGTATCAATAGCAAGCTAGAGGTGAGGAGAAGAGATTGACGAAATTTGTTTACCAATTTGGGTTCATTTCCAAGGCATGCAAAGGAGGGGAGATGAGAGAAAACAGAGAAACTCTCTTAGGTAAGTTGCAAGAAAACTGAATGAATGAAGAAGGAAGAAAAGATAAAACGTGGGTTTTGAAATGTTTAAATGGGTTGTGGGCCCCAATGGCCCTGAAAACTTCACATAGCTAGGTCTATCATTTCTGGGTTCCAAATGAAGTTGACGAAGAAGGGAAAAATGATCGTTGAAAAACCTAGTTTTCAAAAAGTATATTTTCCTCATGGTTTTCAAATTTCAAAATTTATGCACAGATTTGGGTGTCAAAAGACTGTTTTGTCCTTTTTTCTCGAAAAACGTGATTTCTGGGGTTCGAATGGAAACGGAACAAACAGAAAAGTTGCTGGATCAAAATATCAAATCCAAAAATGTCGAAATCCATATTTTCAAAAAATCAAATAAATCCAATAACTCGAATTCCCACACTAACACGCGTCTTACGGGTCACCCCGAGCCCGTTCAAACCGAACACTACGCTCTCCAAATTCCCCAAAGCTATTCAAAATTCTAATCCAACTAAAAACTCAAGCTAATCGTCCTATAATCCCGCTTAGTGACTAATCACAATTAAAATAACAATAAATTATACTAAACATGGGTCGGGGTCTGACAACCTATTCAGTCACCGAAGGGAATAGGATTCGCGATACCCAGGCATACAAACCTCGTGCATAGTTATAAAAAGGGTATCCCGTTGTCCCATACCGTTCAAGATTGAATTAGGTTAAGTTCCAATACAACCGGATTAACCTCAAAGAATGTCGGGTCAAACAATCTCATGACAAGTCAAGTGAGTCCAATAAAAAGGGGTAAACAAGTTCCACCTAAGTCCATTTAAGAAAACAGTGAAAATTCACTTTTCAGGGGAAATTTTGCAGAGTGCCCGGTCGACCCGGCCCTTGGCCGGTCGACCGCGTACACTGCAGTCTCAGGTCGACCTAAGGGGGTCAGGTCGACCTTCTCATGAAGGCCAGGTCAACCGAGCCAGAGTGCCCGGTCGACCCGGCCGTTAGCCGGTCGACCGCGTACACTGTAGTCTCAGGTCGACCTTCTCATGAAGGCCCGGTCGACCGAGCCCTTGGCCGGTCGACCTGCAGTTGAAAAATAAATTGCGTGAACAATGTTTTGGTCAGGTTCCAGAGAGCCTGACCTTTGTGTGGCCGGTCGACCGAGCCCACTGGCCGGTCGACCGCGTGAACTGCGGAACAGTATTTCCCGCAGTGCAGTAGGTCGTTCATCAGGGGACCTGATCCAGTGTGCCCGGTCGACCGCGCCCCTTGGCCGGTCGACCGCGTGAACTGCGTAACAGAACCCAGTTCTGTTTTCTGCAGTTCAATGGTTCATCCATTTTCTCCATTCCTTTTCTACATTTCTTTAAACCTGATTAGCAATCTAATTCATGAATAAAACAAGCTATCAAGACTCACTATTGTGCATTTATTTCAAACCTAAACAAGTCATTAATATCAGAAAACATTAGGTGAAATCATAAATGCATTTCATAAAACTCATTCAAAGCTAAAAGTATCAAATCATCCACTTGCCTTGGGTCTTAAATCAAAGGAAATCAAGCTCCTAAGCACCCTTGCAAGCCAAGAACACAATCTCTACAAAACCCCCAAAACAAACCCTAAAATGGGTCAAAACAATGAAGGAGAAGAGAAATCTTTCAATAATGGAAATGTAGCTTCTCAAGGACTATAAGAACACAAATCTAGAAGATTAGGGAGAGAGCTTACCAATAGGTGCTCCAAATGAGCAAGGCAAGCTAAATGAGGATCTTAGAGAGATGAGATTTCTTCACAAATGGTACCAATGGAAAGCTCTTGAAGTGGTGAAGAAGATGGTGAAATCCTCTTTGATGTTGGTGCAAGTTTGGTTGTGTCTTGATGATGGAGAAGCTAAGAAGAAGAAGAAAAGAGTGCAAGAAAAACCCTAGGTTGGGTGTTGTGCTGGAAAAGGGAAAAAGGAGGGAGATGAGTGCTTATATAGCATCTGCAAGTGGGCTCCACTTCTTTGGAAACTTGAAAGGCTGAAATAGTAGTTTTCGGGATCTCGAATGAAATCGACGAAGAATGAAGAAATGATCGTCGAAATTTCTAGTTTCCAAAAAGTATATGTTTCGCGGGTTTTGAGAATATCAATTATTTGGTCCAGATTTAGTGTAAAAAGACTGTTTTGCCCAAGAAGCTAGAAAAGTTGAGTTTCGGGATTCGGGACGGGAATGGGATCAACATGAAAGTTGAAGGGATTAACAAAATAAGCAAATTGGGATAAAACACCAAATCAAAAGAATCTCGAGTAAATCCCCAAGTACACGTAAGTCATAAAAAAGAACCCCCAAAGGGTCCCCACTAATTCCAAAGGCACTCAAAAATTCCCAAAGCTATGACAAAACTATTCTAAACCAACTAAACCAAAATCCACTAAACCAAATCAAGACTAACACGCAACTTAATTATCACTAATCGAGGTCACTCGGGTCGGGGTCTTACAGTCTCAGACCAACATGGTTCGTGCCCATAGCATCTTGAAATTAAGGATTTCAAATTAAAGTAGAAGTACACATTTTTTAGCTACCTGAACTTGTATCATTTAGCATGCATCCCTACACAAGAGTTTATGTTCCTCAAGCTTCTTTTAAATGGTTATGTCCCTCAAGTTTCTTTTGAATAAGCTAACTACATTATCTATTACTTGTAATTTTCAGCGTAAGTCACAGAGGAATTCAAAGAGCCGGAGCAAAGTGAAGAAGCTTCATATAGCTGGATCTTGATCATTTGCAGCCCAGTTCTTGATCATGCAGGTAGATGAGCAGCAAGCTCCTCCCTCTCAATCTGATTTTGTATCGACAATGACACTATAGCAAGAAGAATAACAGTTGGATCACAGATCATGCTGAGGAGACACATGTGAGTTGTTTCATTAACAATATTGTATATCATTATTTATTTCAGTTACCTAACATATATTAATTACATGACATATTTGAATGCTTTGACCATGCAGTGAAGAATGGAGGCGGCACTTTCGCAGTTTGAAATTAACTCTCCAGTGGTTGAGCAACATGTGATCGAGAATCTACTAGGGAAGAGGGTCACGAGGAGGCAAGGGTACCGCTCGAGGGGCCCATCATCATCTTCTACTAGTATCTTGATGTCTTCTGGATGAGCACCCTATGGCAACAACTAGGTGATTCATTGAAAGCACAAGAAGAGTTGCAGCGATAGTATGAGGACCCACAGAAGCAAATGCAAGATCAGGCAGCTATGCAGGTTCACATTCAGAGTCAAATTCAGTTGCTGCTTTCCCGGGTCGGTATGGACGATTCGGGCTCCTCCGAAAGATACGGGATGGTAAAACATGTGAGTGGTATTTCTGCTTATATAGAAGCATTTAAGAATTCATTTAAGAGAAATGTTCAAATCCAACTGATTTTATTGAAGTTGTCATATGCTTACCTTATGGTGCCCACTTGAATCACTCGCATACAGCGTGAATGGTTTGATAGAAGGGGCTTTAAAGCTATGGATCAAATTTTTCCTTAATTTTATGATCAAACGAGCTGGGTGGGGGGGGGGGGGTGTTGGGAATGGTGACTGACATGACAATTTGGTCTGTCCAATCATTCAATAATATCTTAGATGAGAACTTATTTGTGCCAAATCATCTGTTTGATCATCACTATCCATAAGTTAGGTTGAGCAAGTTGGATAGGTTTTGGTAAAATAGCTTACTTCATATCATGGATCAATGGTACATATTATATTGTACTAGAAAAAAACCTGTGCGGTGCACAACTTGCTAATCAGAAGAAAAGATTGTAATCTAAAATAAATCTAGCTTACTACTGCTTACTTGCAGTAAAAGACCTTTAGTGAGATTGGGCACTAAAGGGAGAGAAATAAAAGTGTGACTCTGTGACTGTTTGCTGAACAGATGAAATAAATAGTATATTAGTTCAAGTGTGCACCCATCCTTGTAAATCATTCTTTCATTCCTTAAAAGATCGGTGATTCAGAGATGGGAAGTGAAGACTAACAAATATTAATGATGAGACCCACCTGGGAAGATGATCTAACAAGAACACCAATATAGCCCCATAAATGAATGATGATGAGATAACCCAAGAGACAAGATATAGAGGAAACAACACATACTTGTGCCTATGTGCCCATTCTTTGTCTAGCAACCGAACATTTTTTTTACTGATATTTCCAATCTTTCTTGTCAAATTGTGGATGTTGTTAAATTTAAAAGGAAAGAAAAAGGATTAGTCGTTGTGCCTTTCACTTCTTAATCACTAGTTAATCTTCCTCTTTTTTTTATGCAAGATCGAATGAAAATTGAAGAAAGTTTTTTGTTGAAAGATTCATGCAACTAAGATGCAGCGAACATAAAGGAAAAATGGATGCAGTGTAGCAACTTGCTATATATGTGTTAAAATAGGATGTATGAAGTTTTTTTGAACAATGTTGTAGGTGTTGGATTGGTGCAACAATGAGATGATTGTATATGAAGATGTAAATTTTCATTGGCATTTGAATGTTGGCAAAGAGTAGAATGTTAGCATGGATTTTTATTTTGTAATGGTAATGGTAAAGTTCTTTTAATATTGTAAGGATATTTGAATATTAATATGAAGTGGAATGAATATTTGGAATTGAAAAAGATGTTGGGTGTGTAGTTGATTTGGTCTTAGATAATGGAATAGTAGTTTCAAACGATACAGGTTGGAAGTTGTATGTAATGATGCAATGATGTATATACAGGAAAAAAATTAAAAAATCAAATAAATAAAATAAAATTACCGGCGCAACCTTTACCGGCGTAATACTTTCGGGGGCAAAATAGCTTCAAAAATAATTACTTAAAAAAATAAATGTTTTCCCGGCTAAAAAAAACGCCGGCAAAAAATTTTGAAAAGTATTTTTGGTAAAATATTAATGTTTTGCCGGAGGAAAAAAAAATCCGACAACAAATTTTGAAAAAAAATTATTTTCTCCAAAATAGAAATGTTTTTCCGGCGCAAAAAAAAACACCGGCAACAAATTTTGAAGAAATATATTCTGTAAAATATAAATGTTTTGCCGGCGCAAAAAAAAACATCGGCAACAAATAAAAAAAAATTCTGTAAAGTTTAAATGTTTTGCAAGCGCAAAAAAAAAACGCCGGCAAAAGTTTTTAAATAAATTTATTATTGAAAAATAAACGCCTTTTCGCAGCATTCTATACCCTTTTCCCGGCAAACAAAAACGTTGTTAATGTTTAAGTTTTTTCCAGTGCCTACCTATTTTCGCCGGCAAAGGGTATTGCTGGCATACTTTTCCCGGCACACTGCCAGTGCAAGGGAAATCGCGGGGAAAGTCTTTCACCGACATTTTATAGAATAAGCACCGGCAAAAGTGCAATTTCTTGTAGTGGATTGACCTGAAATTTGACAGGGAGCCTATTGGAGTCATTTTGAGATGATCCATTAGCTCCGATTTGGATGTCATGGTCTCGGAAAGCTCCGCCGCCGAGGGACTTAATTTTGTTTCCGAGCGTCAAAGTTGGGTCAAACGTCGTCAGAATGACTTGAAATTTGACGTGCAGCACTTTGGAAGCACGTTAAAGTCACCCATGTGCTCTGTTTGATGAGTGATGGCCTCTCAGTAGTTCTCGCCGCCGAGAGGGTTGATTTTATTTTTCGAGTTTTGATGGAGGGTCAAACGTTGTCGGTTTGACTTGAAATTTGACACGGAGCCTTTTGGAGGTATTTTGAGACCATTCGTAGGCTCTGATTGAAGTTTTGATGTCTTCGACACTATTGCCGCCAGGAGCGCCTGTTCAGCTGCCGGAGAAGTGAAGTTAGACCAAATGATGCTGAAATGGCCTGAAACTTCAGGTGTACCCCTCTTTTGACTGTTTTGAAGAATTTTTTAGTTTTTGTTTGGTTCTTTCAAGATTTGATGCTTGAAATGGCATTGCCTATTTGTAGTAGAATGCGGCTCCATGTGACTTCTTGATGTTGAAGAGGCCAAGTGACATTTTTTGTGTCAACACCAGAGGAGGCGGCCGGAGAGCCGCAACATGTAGGCGAATGGCAGGCTGACCATGTCGTCTAGACATTCAGGCAAGCCTTGAGATACGACACATTTTGGGACTTGGGATTATATTTTTTGGGGATTGTGGCTAACACATTCTTTTGGTTGTACTGGCCTTTGTTGGCCTTTATTTTTGGGGAATGATAATTTAACTGATCTTTTGTATAAACATTTAACATTACTTTTGGGAAAATGCTAACATGATCATTGCTCACTCTGACATCAAGTTGTATACACATGTTAATAGTCTTGTGATTTTGAAATGAATTATGAATTGATTTACTACATGCTTCCGCACCCTGAATGAAAATGCTAAGTTTGTGTGATATCCTCACCTCGGACACATGTGGGAAATCACGTGCACGAATGGGATTATGTTCCTTATTAATCTGTGTACGTATTAGCCAATTTAATTAATGCACTTGGCATCTTAATATCATCATTTCTAATGTTTCCCGATCCCGGATTAGGTCAGTAACCCAGTCCGGGGTTATGACATTATTGGGCCACGTGAGTGGTGCAATGGGTTTTTCAAGGATAGCATCGAACTTCAAGAGTACTAAGGTATTTTATGAACTATCCTAGACCAATGTAACCATTGGATTGGATAGTATGGTTTTTCACATATGCGTGGTAACTATGAACCTAGATTGGCAATTTGTAACTACTTTGTTGACTTTTGAATCATTGAGATATGGGTTGTGTTTGCGTTTTTGTTTTGTGATGGATTTCGATGTTGGACATGATATGGGTTTTATTTTCCCCCTTCGTCGGTATTATTGAGTGTGAGTCAGTATAAACGTAGTATCGAATTAGGGCCTTTGGCCAAGCCTTGGTTTATCATTCTATATCTCATAAGAGATCTGTATATGAGAGTGTTTTGAGCTAGTTGATTAGTATGTGTGTCTTCATCAAGGACTACTCGAGTTATGAAATTATGTGTGAGCTTCAAATGGGTTTTTTATGTAGAGTAGTTCCTCTTAGCTTTAATTGCCACATTTCAAAGTGAGGATCTAGCCATACATGGAGTGTGTTTTATGTGACCTTTGAACCCTTCAAGTTAGGCATCACTCAAATTGTTTTAGTCTCCCACAGTTTGGGTGTCACACTGTGACAAGGACTGTTCATTATGCATGCATTTAGCATCTACATATCAGGTCTTTCGTGGTGGTCGCACACCACTAGATCATCATGCACATTTTTCGTGAGATGTACATAGATGTAACAATGATTTTGGCCGGGCGTTTTTCCACGCACTTTGATTTTCGGCAAAGCTTTTCCCCTCTTATCATTATCAGGCTTGCTTGCGCATTATATTTTCGGTCGAGCTTTTACCCCATATGATTAACCTATGTGGGTTGCCTATTTGCTAGAGAGTGTGGATGTAGTCTTGTACTTATTTGATTCATATGGGATGGTTTATATTCATGGACAACTGTTTAATGTTTCCATTATTGCTGCTCTTATGATCAATATTGTCTTTATTCATTATTGATGCATATTATTATGTTATTTACATTTGTTTATCGGCCGGGTATCATTTCTAACGATTCTACTTTTGGTGCTTAGGTATCGAGCCCTACGATGAACCACAATTGAGGCAATCCCAGAGGCTACGATAGTTGGGGAGTTTCATGAGTGGTGTGCTGATGACGTAGTATGATGCCCTCATGTCCTACAAAATAGAGATGCCTCATGACACTTTTTTGGATAGATTCTTTTTGGATTTATATATTCTTGATGTATATCTTTTGTTATACTAGTGTTTTTGTTAATGACCTTGTAATTGAACTTTAACTTTTACATTTGGCATCTTTTTTTTAAGGAAGATATTTTACCATGAGAGAAAGAGAAATACTAGTAGGCAACATTAAGGACAAAACAAATGGGGATGCCTTTGTACTGTGAAAATGGTAATTATTTGAATTTATAACAATCAAGGTACATAAATATATGAGAAAGATTCCTTACACAAAACCGAGGTCGATGTTCATTTCTTTCTCAAATTTATATTACATGGGTTCATGCGCTGGCCTTATGAATGTAAGTTGTTTACAAATTCAATTTTCTTATAATCCATCTAGCCTTACATGGTTTTAAACTGAACAAAAACAAAATACAACATAAATAGATAAAGAAAAATACAAAAAATGGTCTCTATGAGCCCATGTATGGCCAAACAAGCACTGGCCGAACAATGCTTTCTATGTTCTTCAAGAACTGTTTTTTGTACAATCCAAGGGAGCTTTTGATTTTTTTGTGCCGGCAAGTGTCCAAGGTTGTGTCATCCTGGGTCCGTATTTTTGGGAACCAAAATGAGGCCAAAGGTGGCATTCACAACAACACTTTAAAGGCAGGACAACCATACTCTTTTAAGTGAGAAAATCAAAGAAAAATGATTGTAAAGCCATGGATTTGGGTCGGAAAGGGTTGGTAAGACCATGAACACTTGGTTTCTTCCTCTATAGGAATACTCCAGAGTTTGAAGACCAAGATTCAAATGCTAAGGAATTATTTTGCAAGCACATTCTTGAATATATGTTTTGGAATAAAGGAGAAAGGAGAAATTCTTAGGAATTTACTAAGTTTGGAGAGTGCTAAGGGTTGCAAGTGTTGCTTCATTGCTTAATGGTTGCCCAAGGGAGATATTTATAAGCTGAGGGTAGTTGGTAGTTCCAAGCGGTTCCAAGGAGTTGGAACTTGAAAAACCGGAAAAGTAACAGACTACATGCCCATGTCAGGCCAAACAGACACCGACTAGACATGGGGAACTAGTTCATGTGTCACTACAAGAAATTTGGGGTTTAAGGACGACACAAATTTGTCCCAAAATGTACATATTTCGTCACCGAAACTAATTAAGACGAAAATTTTTCTTCACCCGTTTTGTCGCCAAAGCCTTGTCGCTAAAAGGTCTTGGTGACGAAAAAAAAAATTCATCATTGAAAAAGATAAATTTGTGACGATTTTTTTTGTCTCTAATACACTCTGTTGGGAACATACTTGTAAGTAGTTAGTGACAAAATATTTTGTCATTAAAGGAAGCAATTAGAGACAAAAATATTTCCTCATAAATATAAGAAATAGAGACGAAATAATTTTGTCGCATTTAGTATAAAGGAAGACGAAAAAAATTTGTCAAAAAAACTACCAGTGGATGACGATTTTTTTTGTCTCCAATCAACTCTACAAGAACATACTTGTAACTAATTAATGACAAAATATTTTGTCATTAAAGGAAGAAATTAGAGTCAAAAATATTTTGTCATAAATATAAGAAATAGAGACGAAATAATTTTATCGCGTTTAATATAAAGGAAGACGAAAAAAATTTGTCAAAGAAGCTACTAGTGGATGACGATTTTTTTTGTCTCCAATTGACTCTGTGGGAACGTACTTGTAACTAATTAATGACAAAATATTTTGTCATTAAAGGAAGAAATTAGAGTCAAAAATATTTTGTCATAAATATAAGAAATAGAGACGAAATAATTTTGTCGCGTTTAATATAAAGGAAGACGATAAAAATTTGTCAAAGAAAGTACCAGTAGATGACGATTTTTTTTTGTATCCAATCGACTCGGTGGTAACATACTTATAAGTAATTAACAACAAAATATTTTGTCAATAAAGGAAGAAATTAGAGTAAAATATATTTTGTCATAAATATAAGAAATAGAGACGAAATAATTTTGTTAATAAACTGTAGCATTCACACCTATACACATTCATAGAAAACAATCACCAAATGGTTCACAAAATCTAAAATTGAAATCAATAGACTATCATGAACTCAAATATTAAATTTATAATATTTGAATATCCATACATCACACATCCACCTCATATGCAATTTACAACTCATAGTACTGTTGCATGATAAGAGAAGAGTCACAGTAGGATTTCTAAAGTGGTGGGCAGCCAACATACACAAGAAGAAAGCATATATCTAGTACACAATGGTCTGTCAACCAATCAGATTTATCTTCTAATACATAGGGGAGAATCACTGGGTAAGAGAAGTGGTCATTCACCACAAAGGGATTCTACTCTGTACTAACATTCAAATGCCAAACATTCTACTCTGCATACTTGGCCTTCAAGTTGGCTGCATCCTAGCTAGCTGCATGGACTTTTTCAACAAAAGTTGTTTTTCAATTTTCATTCAATCTGCATAAAAAAAGAGGAAGATTAACATATGATTAAGAATGTCATATGCACCCTTTAGTGAAACTATAGAATAAATCATCCTTGTAAAAAAAAAAAATTCAAACAGATTGCATGTTAACATTTAGATAAAACATCACAAATACAAACTCATTGCATGTTAACATTTTCATAAAAAAAAATCAGAGAAATTGATGTTAAAGCTGTACACAAACAGACATGGAAGATTTTGTAATACCAACAAATAAAAATATTCAAACTTATCCACTCTCTCTCTCTCTCTCTCTCTCTCTCTCTCTCTCTCTCTCTCTCCCCTATCCAACTATAACATGTACTCCCTCCAAATGCTACTGACCCCACCTGCAGCAAACTCCACCCTTAATAACTTTTAGAAAATGACTGCAACTTCAGTTCAAATCCCACATTCTATCAGTTCATTACAATTTTCAACCTCTGTCATATGAATAAATTAAATTGTAACATCTAATTCCACTCCACAACTTTCAACCTCTGTTCATATAATCAAATAACCTGAACATGCACTTTAGCAACCTGTACACATATTCCAAAACCTGTACATGCATTTTTCAACTTGTACCACCATTCCAAACCTGAAGGTCACAACAATCTAATTATAGACTAAAAAATCCATGTCCATTCCATGATTCAATTGAACTAAATTTAGCAACACGTACAAAATTCAAAATTAAGTTAAAATTACCAACTAAAAACTCATGTAAAATTACAAAACCATTACACATCCAACTTCCATTTCCATTCATGTACATAAAACCTAGCTTCCTTTTATAACTACAACTCTAACTTCCTTTTCAAAAATATGTATACCCTTCAACCCACTTCACTAAGAGTGGAGATGAAATAACACAATTTTACCTATCATGAGCAGCATTTAAATCATTCCAACATTTACACATTTAAACCCATTTAATGAAAAAAACTGAATAAAAGGGAGAGCAGGGGTATGGGTGTTATAGAAATGGGCTAGGGCTTGATGGACCCGATTCTTCCTTCTCTCCCGCTGCCTCCGCCCCGGGTCTTTCGGGGTACGGCGGAGGGGAGGAGAAAAAAAGCAAAGGGTATCAACATTTTGTACGGGTATGCCAATTTCACTTTTCTACTTGGAATCTTGGAATGGTGATCCGAAGATCCACCTTCACAAGTAGAAATGGGAAATAAAACTTTTTATAGTTTCCCATTGCACACATATTTTAACAAAAGAGACAAAGGTTTTTTTTTTATATGCCGTGAAAGGCAATTTCATTTGTTTGCCGTAAAAGGCGATTTACAAATCTTATCCATTATGAAAGACAAGAATTGTGATTTTTTTGTCTCTTAAAAAAAATACAAAGTACAAAATGAAAAGCAAGAAAAGGGATCTAACTTCTCATTCGATTGTGGGGACACGTTCAGATCGACGGTCGCGAGCCATGTATGGGCTCCGCCGTCGTCCATGCAGATGAGAACATGATTCTTGGATTCTTGGCTTGGCTTTTTAACCTCAGATTTTTAAAGGACAAAGACCAAGAGAAGGTCTTATATCCGATAAAAAGCTAAGTAAACGGGCTGAAAAGCCACGTTTTAACCATGTTAGTAGAAGAAGGGAGGTCCTTGGGGGGGTGGCCCCCCAAGGGTGCTTCAATCACCTTTTGGTGGTCTTGCAGCAGAGTTGCAGGAGTTCTGGATTTTTCGGGCAATTCTCTAGACTTCGAGTGAATTTCTCTAGCGATTTCTCTGGATTTTTTCCCGCCCTTTTTCTTCCTTCTTTTTTCCCTTTGGAATGCCCTCCTATTTATAGGCCTTTGGTAGCCATTTAGGAGGGTTTATGAGCATTGAATGCATTAATGCTCATAATGGGAGGAGTTACAAGTTTTAAATTATTTGTTTTGTAACTCCTTTTTCCTTGAATCTGATTGGCTGATGGAGAATAATGAGCTTTTAATTGCCTTTAATCTCCATCATGCATGGGAGGAGTTTCATGGCTTTAATGCCATAAATCATTTGACTTGTAACTCCCACTTGCTTGCTTTTGATTGGGCCGTCCAAAATAATGAGTTAATGACCGCATTAACTTGTCATAAAATGGGTCATTTAACCTCATTAATTGGTCACCAAGTCGCTTGAAGAGTCGCGGGCCGCGCCGCGTCTTTTGGAATTCTTCTTGCGATGATCGCCGGTGGATCCACATGTTGTTTGATGTCGGATGGCGATGCAATTTCAGACATTGATTAATGTTAACGTGCCGGCAACATCTGTCCTGTTGATTTCACGATCGGGCGGGCAGAAAGTGTGCTTTCTTTGTCGGCCGGTTGGCGATTTCGAAGCATCTAATGATCATCCAATGATTTCGGCGGCGAATCCGTGATGTTGACGAAGATCGACGGATTTCATGCACAAAAAATCAGATTTTGGAAAAATCACAGGGGCCAATCAACTCGAAACGCGAAAAGGACCCGAAAAAGGGGTCTTCCGGCGACTTTTGGGTCGCCGGAACTCCATGGTCGCTGGCAACCATGGGGCTGGCGACCTTGGGCCATGGTCGCCGGCGACCATGGGCCAAGGTCGCCGGCGACCATGGGCCTTGGGCCCATTTTTTAGCCGCCGTTCGGTCGCCTTTTCTTCGCCGTTTTTCGATATTTTTTCATTCTTTTTTCTTCTGTGTTTTTCCTGACATTTCCCCTCATTTATTGGCCTGATTTTCTTGAAGAAAACCTGATGAGAAGCCACGCAAATCGGAGCACAAAGTTTCCTATTTTTCTGGAAAGCCGAAGACTTTGTTGTGCGGTATTGCCGATTTTTTGTCAAGCGTTGAAACTAGGCCAAACGATGTCGGAATGACCTGAAATTCGACGTGGAGCTTCTTGAGCAGTAAATAAGACTAACCATGGTCTTTGGTTTGAGTTTTGAAGACTTTTTGGGTCCCGCAAATGCTCGCCTTGATTTCGCCTCGAGGAAAATGCCGAGCTTTGAAACTAGGCCAAACGATGTCCGATTGACCTAAAATTTGACGGGGAGTCTTTTTAGCAGTAGATAGAACCAACCATAGGCTTTGGTTTGAGTTTTGAAGCCGTTTGGGGTCCCGCAAATGCTCGCCTTGATTTCGCCATGAGGAAAATGTCGAGCTTTGAAACTAGGCCAAACGATGTCCGTTTGACCTAAAACTTGACGGGGGACCTATTGGAGTCATTTTGAGATGATCCACTAGCTCCAATTTGGATGCCATGATTCCAGGGTGCTCCGCCACCGGCAGGCCTGATTTTGCTTCGGAGCATCGAGGTCGGGTCAAACGTTGTCGGAATGACCTGAAATTTGACATGGAGCCTTTTGGAGGTATTCTGAGACCATCCGTAGGCTCTGATCGAAGTTTTGAAGTCTTCGACACTGTTGTTGCCGGGAGCTCCTGTCTGGCTGTCGGAGGAATGAAGTTAGGCCAAATGATGTTGAAACGGCCCAAAACTTCATGTGTACCCCTCTTTTGGCTGCTTTGAAAGACCTTGCAGTTTTTGTTTGACTCTGACAAGATCTGATGCTTGAAGTGACGCCTTCCTATTTATGGCAGGATGTGGCTTCATGTAGCTTTTGGTGTTGAAGGGACATAGTGATATTTTTGGTGTCAACAGGGTTGGGGTTTGTGTAAGGGAAAGAAGGGAACTATGTCTCCAATGTCACTACGACTCTAATCTCTCTCTGCAAAGAACTTGAGGACTATGTCTCTAATCTCCATCACTAAAAGGGATAGCTCCCAAGGCTCAATTACTACAGAAAAAGCCCATTTCAAACTCAATTCTTAAGGACTATGTCTTTAATCTTGCATCATCTAGAAGAAGGAAGAAGCCTTACTATTATAACCCAATTAGCCAAAATCCAAACCCAAAGATATATACATATATAACATCAGATATTAAAATATTGCACATATCATGTAGTCCAAAAAACCCCCATGAAGGCATAATAAAAACCAAATAATATTCAGTCATCATTTCCCAAAAATGGCCAACCCTGCAACTTAAAAAGAGTAGTCATATACAAACCAACTAAGCTTCAAAGTAAACAACTATTTCATATCTTGGGGGTCATGATGTCATAGAGAGAACCATCACAATTTTACACCAAATGCATATTTTGATAGATCCAATGATTTAAGACTTTGGCAAAATGGTCAGTACTTGGTAAAAATACACGTGACATATATTTACCATTACATTAACTTCGGCCCCCTCATCAACTAACCAGCATAAGCCAATTCCTGTCATTCCTACTACTTCTATCAATTGAGCTTCAAGAAAACAATCACCAAACGATATCTAAAATATACTGTTTGTTCTATCAGTATTGGAACCCTAGGAATTCCAAGCAACGCTTTTCTGTCAAATGGGCTAAACTGAATGATTAAATCTAAAGATTGACAGAGGCAATCAATTAGTCTCCCTTTGCTAGGAAATGGTTGCCCTAGTCATATATGATAACATCATCCACTCTGATGCTTGACAGGCAAGTGCGGTTTTCAATTAAAAACATGAATCTACCTCTCCTTACTACTAAACAAGTTCAAGGAGCACCCTGCTTTTTTGACACGATCAGTCCACTATGGGCACGTTCATGGGAATCTAAGGGCCAAACCTGTAGCGCAAAAAATAATATGCTCATGAGAATGAAACACCCATAGGGGCGATATGCCTCCAACACTAAAATAAACTATACAAATCACAAAATCCATAAAAGAGAAAACACCAAATCATAAAACCCACAAAAGAAATATATTGGAGTGAATAGATGCATATCAATATTTTTCAGCCTAATTGAATGAAATATAGGGCTGTTAATGTGCCATGCTTTAATTGCTTCAGGTTCAGATTTTGAAATGGTTGGTGTGTGCCTCTTTGGAATTGTAATTTTATAAGCCTGTTCACAGCCCCAGTTAATGATGAATGTTTTGTGTATGTCAGTGACCTCATGTGAAACCTACTTCACCAATGGTTTGAAAATTTGGTTAGGCATATATGGTATTTTCTTTTGATCCTTTTGCTCCAGTTGTCTGCTTCATAGGCATATATGAAAATTACATAAGTATTTCTTACAAAAATCTGACTGACACCTTTGATTTGTGCGCACAGCTGTATACATGATTCGATGAAGTCTATTTAGATGCCATGGAAGGGACATATTTCTAACTTTTGCAAGAATAATAACTAAAAGTAACAATGGCTAATGTGATTTTCATCATCATTGTCATCAATAACACCACCACCTCTTCATCCAAAACAACAAAGCCTTGTTGCATCAATTATTGAGGAGAAACTCCATTTTTTTAATATGGATATGGATATAGATTATTGAGATGAATTTGTATGTATCATGCAATTATATACATGTCAGGGCCTGATTCAAGCCTAGGATCAATTCTCTTTATTCATCTCTCCTAATAAAGAATACAATCACCCACATCTCTAATCATGCATATGGCTCTATATCAAAATACCATAATTACAAAATATGAGATATATGAAAAAGAATCCAGATTACTCAAAAGTATTAGAAAGATTCCAAAATGTAGAAGAAAAAATTCTACTAAGGAAGGCTTCCAAATAAAATAAAATAAAAAAAACCCATATCACAAGTACAAACAGGACCATCAATTTTTTTGTGTTTTTAAGCCTGTGCAGAGTTTGGTTATGATTAATCCTCTGTTATCACCGTGCAATGGACTCTAGTCTATATGTAGTTTCTTATTAGCTTTTGTTATGCTTTGTAACAATTACTTAACATGCAACTGCAAGATTTTTATTGCTATCAAATGAAAAGCTTTCATCTCAGCCATTTTAATTGACTCAAAAGTAACATGACACAACCTATAACTATGCTCAGTTTAATTGTAGCCATTGCATTGCCATGAACAATATGAGTAAAGAGAAGTTCCAAAATGCTTATGCAATATAGGATGGAGCTATTGCATGGCTATTAAATTGCAACATTGAATCACAACATGTTTAAATAGTGATAGGCTTAAGTAGATTAGTGGGGTTTGGTCATAGCTAGGTAGAGTTATGACCTTTTTATAGTTTTAATAACTAAAAGTAACAATGGCTAATGTGATTTTCATCAATGCATTCAGCATGAGAAACATTGAAACAGTGTGCCACAAGAAAACCCATGGCCACTTCCTCATATTGTTGATTCTGAACCAGTGGGAAAACAGTACACTTGATGGGTGCCACAAGAGGGAGGAAACTAGACACATTTAATTGTTCCTCATATTGTTAATTGATGTATTCGTTTGCTAATTATTAATCATAGTTTGGCTAATTATTTTGCTTGTAGAAGCATGTCTTAGCTGAGATTAAAAAGAATTACCTCTGGATTGTCTATATCTAAGCAACCATATGTATGCATTATGTACTTAATTACTTGTATGAATGCAAAATAAGATGTATGTGTACTTGGATGCCTTGGTCTCCATGTATGAATATATTTTTTCAATTACACTAAAAAGAGATAAGTTGCATATGGAAAGGATGAAAACCATAATTACCTCCAGCCCATCTGAACCCACATGTATTCTTCAATCAAAAGTCACAAATTAGACACTTCTTTCTTTTTCTCCACTTCATAAAAAGCAGCCTTCTCAGCCTGCAAAACCAATCAAAAGTCACAAATTAGACACTTCTTTCTAAGGCTAAACGACAGACACAGCAATAAGTTTTGAACAGTTAATATATTACATTAATTTTTTTTTTAAATATATGTCAAACAAAAACAAAAAATCCATTGTAACTTACTTGCCATAACTCAGTAGCAACATACTTCAAGTTGGGGAAGACATTAAGGTCTGGATCGTCCTTGTAATCTGTCATGAAAGTTAATTATTTTTCATGCACTGAACAAGTGATATATACAATAAAAAAAAAAAAACTAACTCCCAATTTCTCACATTAATTCAAACAACCTCATGAAAGAATAGCCAAACAACGGTTTGTCCAACACAATTTACTATATTATATGGAAAGGCTGATAGGTTGGCAGACTCTTTTAGAAATTGACTACCTTGCACTAGAATATCAATATCCTAAAATTTTAGAATATGGATATATCAATCACTTGATACTCAATAAGGGCCGTGTGTTGGTTAAGAACGTCCTCCTGGAAAATTCTCCAGCCTAAACTTCTGATATATTTCTCACATTACATGTACAAGCCAGCAGCCAACTTTTATTCTTTCTCAGCAATTGGAAAAATAGAAACTAAGGGGGAAACCTTTAGTGGAGAAAATAAGCTGTGACTCCCTTCAAGAAGTACTTCCTTTCTTCTGCCTCCAACTTTAGATATCATAAGCGCGATATTGTAGGGACTAATTTTGCCCTATTCTGTCAAGGACATACCCAAACTTGTTACCGTCACCATCTTCTTAAACAAAGAGCACTTTCACTGACAAATACAGATGATATTGAAGTGCTGAGCTGATTGTGCTCTCTAACTCAGACAGGTGAAGATTTTAAGATTCACATGAGCAACATTTGTATGTAATGACTTCAATCACTGGACATTTGGTCCGGTTCTTAAACTCATGTTAAACTCACATTCACTACATACAACTGTTAAACTCACATTCGCTAAATGTGAACATAAAGCCATTCCCATCTAGTAGCGTTTGCCATGCTGTCTGATTCTTCCCAACCTTATACAATGTAGTTTTGTTTACACTCTAAATTTCCCTGACTTCAACATGAGTAGGACGACACAATAACAAACAAAGCACACAAAAAGATCTTGGTTTAGAGAAAAAAAAATGAGATTTTTATTCCTCATGTATAAAACAGAAAATGACTATTTATAGCACTATGTCTAGATGATTTATGAATGGATACTAGTTGGGTACTTTTGCAGCTCATAAGAAAGAGAACCCAAAAATACATATAAATTCGAAGGAAGGGAAGACCGTTGTCGTTTGCTGAGATTTTTTCTTTTCTTTTCTTTTTGAACACACTTGGACGGTTTTCGATCCATGCTGCAAGATGTAAACATAAAATTCAGTCACATCATATTTGAAGCTTCAGTAATTCAGATCATCAATATCATCATTGATAGCAAGAAGATAGGAAGAGTTTCTTATAGCAATAAAATAGTGCAGGAAATTGACCTTTAGTGGTTTGGATTTGCAAGGTGGGTTCTAACAATGTTAAATAATCAGCCACTTCATTATTTGACTTTATCAACAGTACAACATAAGCCTGTATTTGTGTGTCTGATGAGTAAAGATACAGAAAACCCATGGCCACATCAATGCATTCAGCATGAGAAACATTGAAACAGTGTGCCACAAGAAAACCCATGGCCACTTCCTCATATTGTTGATTCTGAACCAGTCGGAAAATGGTACACTTGATGGGTGCCACAAGAGGGAGGAAACTAGACACATTTAATTGTTCATCCCCACCTTTGCTAGGCCTCATGTAGAAAGAATGCTCAAACAGGCAGTAGATTATCCGTCCAATACCAAAAGATGGTTCGATCACTGATGGAGTAAAAACCCTCTAGTGTTCCTTCTTTTTCTCTTTAGAGATTGATACCATGTTTTTTGTGATTTTCAGTGCAGACATTGAACTCCACCTCCCCATTAGATTCTAGAGCGCCTTTCATTTCCATAGCTTCAGTTTCACTCATAGCCTTCTAAAATAAGAACTCGTTTTGTAAGTGAGCTGGAAATATCTGATGGAATTTTTTTCTACTAGTTCTGCAAGGATAAATAATCATAATTTACCTCCAAAGTTTCAACAACCATCTTTTGGCTCCCCTTTAAGGCAAAACCCAACTCCTTTTTTACTGGA